>JAQZBX010065962.1:0-10381 GCA_029593785.1 Cabassous unicinctus
TTTTTTTTTTTTTTTTTTTTTAGTCTTTGCATTTCTTCTTTTGTCAATGTAGTTTGCTTGTGAATTTTAGAAATTTGTCTACTTCATCTAAGTTATCAGTATTATTGGAATATATTTTTATAAAGTCTTCTTTTATGATCCCCTTCATTTATGTGGGATCAGTGGTGATATTCCGTCTCTCATCTTTTATTTATTTGTCTCTTCTCTCCTTTTTTCCTTGTTAGTCTATCTAAGGCTTTGTTAGTTTTATGAATCTTCTCTAAGAACCAGCTTTTGGTTGACTTTTTCCCTAGATTTTTTATACTCGATTTCAATTAGTTCTGCTCTAATCTTTGTTATTTCCTTCTTTCTGCTTGCTTTGGGATTAGTGTGTTGTTCTTTTTCTAATTCTGCATGGTGGGCAGTTTGGTCTTTTATTTTCTGCTCTTTCTTCTTTTTAATATCACCATTTATGGCTATAAATTTCACTCTCAGTATTGTTTTAGCTGCATCCCATAAGTTTTGATATGTTTGATAAGTTGTGTTCTCATTTTCATTCATTTTTATATAGTTACTGATTTATTTTGCAATTTCCTCCTTGATCCACTGATTATTTAAGATTCTGTTATTTAACTTCCATGTATTTGTGCCTATTCTGGTTCTCTGACCCTTATTTAGTTCCAGCTTCATTATATTGTGGTCAGAGGAATTACTTTGCATAATTTCAATCTTTCTAATTTTGTTGAGACTTGTTGTCATATGGTCTATCCTGGAGAATGATCTTTGTGTGATCAAGAAGAATGTATATAGTACATATTACAGAATGTAATAGTACAGAAGAGTGTACTATTCTGTATAGATCCATTAAATCTAGATCCTCTTATATATTCTTCAAGATCTCTCTTTACTAAATCTCTGTTGAGAGATTCTGTCTAATGGTTATAATGGTATATTAAACTCCCCCACTATGATTGTAGAGGCATCTGTTTCTTCTTTTAGTTTTTCCATTGTTTGCCTCATATAATTTGTTACAACCTAGTTAGGTGCACAAATATTTATGATTGTTTTTTCTTCTTGATAGATTACACCTTTTGTTAATCTATAGTGTCCTTCTTTGTCTCTTACAATAGTTTTACATTTAAAGTCTAATTTGTCCTATATTAGTATAGCTACTCCCACCAATTTTTGTTATCATTTACATGTTAAAATATTTTCCAACTTTCACTTGCAACATCCTTGCATCCCTGAGTCTAAGGTGAATTTTGTAGATAGCATATACTTGGGTCATCTTTCTTATCCATTCTGCCAATCATCTTTGTCTTTAGATTGGAGAGTTTATTCTTTTAACACTCAATGTTATTACTGTCAAGACATTACTTACATTAGCCATTTTTTCTTTAGGTTTATAAATGTTATATTTTGTTTTTATTTCTATTTTTATCCTTTGAGTTACTCTTATAAATAATATTTCTTTCTACACTTTCCTTCAGCCTTCTCTTTTTTCCTTTCAACCTGCAGCACTCCCTTAAGTATTTCTTTAAGGGCAGGATTCTTGTTAAAAAAACTCTCTCAACTTCTGTTTACCTGTGAGTATTTTGAACTAGCCATCATTTTTGAATGCCAGCTTTGCTGGATACAGAAATCGTGGCTGGCAGTTTTTTTTTTTTTCCTTTTAGCACCTTAACTATGTCATACCATGCCTTCTTGTTTTCCAATGAGACGGTAGTGCTTTATCTTATCTAGTTTCCCTTATATATATGATGGATATCATTTTTCTTGCTGCTTACAGAAATCTCACTTTGTCTTGAGTGTTTGACAATCTGATAAGTATGTGCCTTGGTGCAAGTTTGTAATGATTTATACTCTTTCAAGTGTGCTATGCTTCCTGCACATGTACTTCCATATCCCTCAAAAGAGTTCATTAATCTTCAGCCATTATTTCCTCCAACAGTCCTTATGCCCCCTTTACATTCTCTTCACCCTCCAGGACACCTGTAATGCATATCTTTGTGCCTTTCATGTTGACATTTAGTTCCCTGAGTCTTGGCTTAACTTTATCTATCTTTTTATCTATCTGATTTACTATCTGTGTGATTTCAGTTGTTCTATCTTCAACATCACTAATGTTTTCCTCTGTCTGTTCAAATATGCTGTTATGTGCTTCCAGTGTATTTTTAATTTTTTGCATTATGCCTTTCATCACCATCAAAGCTGTTATCTTTTTAATGCATGTTTATGATGTTTCTGTATGTTTCCCTAGTGTCGTCTTTATATCCTTTTTCTCATCCTTCACTTGATTAAGCTGATTCATGATATTTGTTTGGACATCCTTGATTAGTTTTTCCATGTTCTGCACCTCCTCATGTTTTTAGTTTGTTCATTAGACCGAGCCATGTCTTCCTGTTTCTTAGTATAGCTGGTAACTACCTGCTGGAGTGTAGCCATCTGTTTCTCTTGAATGGCTTATTCAGCTAGTTAGCTTCTCTTTCTACTTTAGGCTATTATTCAGTTTTTTTGTGTTAAAGTTCCTCTTTGATACTTGGTTCCACTTATTCTATATTCTTGTAGCTGTACATGTTTCCCTCAAAATTATTAAGATCATAAAAAAAGGAAAGAAAGAAGAAGAGAACAGTAATAATAATAATAAAGAATGGAAAATGAACCATAAAAAAGTCAGGAAAAAAATAAGTAATAATATTTAAATATCATAAAAAATAAAAAGGAATTAGATTTTTAAAAGGTGGAGGAAAAATAAAATAAACACAGAAAAATGAGAAGAGAATAAATTAAATGAATACCAAACAAGAGTATGTGGGAAAAAAAAGAAGACCAAAGAATAGGAGAAAAAAGAAAGAAAATAAATAAAGGAGAGAGAAAAAAAGAAAAATCTAAAAAGTAAAAGAATCAAAGGGAGAAAAGAGAAAACAGGCCACCCTCTTATGCCACTAGCAAATGTCTCAGTTTTCACCAATCAATCACCCTCTGGCCTGCCCTCAGCAGGTATGTTACATGGGTGTAGAGAAAAAGAAATAAAAAAATCAAAGCTAAAAATAATTTCAGTCTAAGTTCCCTGTCTCAAGTTTGCTGGTCCCACATCTCCCCTTCCCCAGTGAGACAGCTGAGTTCTTGACAACCTGCTGGCTCGCTCTCTGGATCAATTCTCTTCAAGGCTGCTGGGCACCTGACAGCTCACCAGCTGCCTTTCCTCCCCTTCATTCAAGCTGGGTGGGCTTCTGACAGTTTGCCTTCTATCTTTCCCTGTCCCTCTTTCCCTCAGGTCGGTTGGGCATCTGACAGCTCATTGGCTGCCTCTCCTGACTCCCCATCTCACCCATGTTGTTATACCCCTGCTAGCCAACCCCCTCACTGATCCAGTACTTCTCTCTCCCAGGATGCATGGTTGTGATAGCCTCCTTGCTCAGCTACCCCCTGCCCTCTCCCTGAAGCCACTTCAGCACTGCCTGGTGTCTTTCCTTTTACTGGAACCAGCTGAGATCTGGTCCATTGGCCCTATATCCCCTCTCCCACATTTCTTTCTCTCCATGAGCTGGCTGAGTACCAGCCCCTACACTTGTTTGCCCCACAACTCCCCCACCTCAAGAGGCTGCTGGGCACTGGTATGTACTCCTGGCCACCCTTTGGCTTTTCTCACTCTTGGAGCCATCTAAGCACTGGTCTTCCAGCCAAATCTCTCCCCTTGATTCCCTATTCCTCTTATCCTGCTGTGTGCTCCCTTACTTGCTGTACCTCCAATGGCTTCACTCTCCCTTTACCAACAGGACCCCCTCTCCAGCTGCCTTCTCCAATTGCTCCTGTGGTCCCATGGCTTCCCTTCTGTCAGGTAAACCTACTTACCTTCCCATGGTTTCTAGAGGAGGGGTGCAGCCTGCCATTTCGTACTCCACCATACTGTAGTAAGTTTTAAAATTGGGAATTGTTGGACCTACAACAATGTTCTTCTTTTGCAATAATGATCTGGCTTTTCAGAGTCTCTTGGAATTCCACAAGAATTTGAGGATCCACTTTTCCATAGCTACAAAATAAGGCTTATAGGATTTAGATAGGTATTATATTCCAACTGTAGATTGTTTATGTTTGTATTAATAGTATATTTAATTAAATACTTATATACAGAGACAGTCAGACTCTTTGCATAAAGTTACCTAATATTTTCATTTAGGTACAAAAGTAAATAGTCTCCAGGTCCCCACATGGGAAATAAATACTGGCCACTCAGGCAACTGACATGGGGAAATTGTGCATTAGTTACCAGCACTGTGTGTGAGCAAGTCACCTAGAAGTCACCATAGGTGAGCTCTCAGGGTCCAACAATTGAACAAGTACAGGTCCAAAGCCACAGGCATAGTTTATGCAATATGTTGCAAAGATCCAAGCATCAGTAGGGGCCTGGAGTGGAGAATTAAAAATTTCTCCCATTGCTATGCTACCATTTTAAGTGTGTTTTTGTTTGTTTGTTTGCTTGTTTGTTTTCTTTCCAGAATCAGCTTTTTGATTTGATATTTACTCTTTATCATCTGCTGAAGTTTTGAGAAAGTTGATTTTACCTATATAATTTTCCCTATCAAGTGATGTCTATCACCAGCACATCTTACACTGCCATCTTGATGACGTCACTCTTCCTTGAATTGGATTTGGTGAACTAGTAAAAACATTAACATATGGCATATGAAGGATTTGTTACAGGTATTTTCATATTCACTCAAGGAATTTTAATGAGATATAATTCAAAAGGAACATTTTGAGGTATGAAAAATTTCTTTGCTTTATCTATTAATTTTTACTTTGAAGTATGTATACAATTCAAAATCCCTCCTTTAAGCATGACCATTGGTACAAATAAGTAACATTAATTACATCAACTATATTGTGGTACCTTCAGCACCATCTACTATTAATAAGTTTTCATCACTCCAAATCAAAACTATATACACATTAAGCAATAATTCCCTTCCACAGTATAACTTACCTCTGGTAACCTCTCAATTGTTTTTCTATTTGCAGTGTCACTCCAGTTTGAAATCATGCAAAATAGAAACAGTACTATAGATTTCATTCTGCTAGGACTCTTTAACCACACAAGATCCTACTTTTTCCTCTTTGTGATGATGCTGACAATTGTTTTCATCTCTCTGCTGGTCAATGTCCTCATGATCCTCCTTATTCACCAGGACCACTGGCTTCACACACCCATGTACTTTCTTCGGAGCCAACTCTCCCATATGGACATGATGCTAGTTTTCACTATTGTGCCCAAAATGGCTGCTGACTACTTGACTGGTAACAAGTTTATCTCCCCTGCTGGCTGTGGATTACAGATATTCCTGTTCCTCACACTGGATGGTGGAGAGTCCTTCCTCCTGGCAGCCATGTCCTATGGCTACTATGTGGCTATATGTCACCCATTGTGATATCCTGTCCTCATGAGCTGGTTTCTGGGAGCAGCTGGTGGGCTCATGCAGGCTGTTGCTTCCCTAAGTTTCCCATTTTGTGAATCACATGAAACTGATCATTTTTTCTGTGAACCCCCTACATCATTGCACTTGGCTTGTGCTAACTCATCTGTCTTTGAGTATGCCATGTATATCTGCTGTGTGTTGATGATCCTGGTACTCTTCTCCCTCATCCTGACTTCTTATGGTCTCATCCTTGCTGCTGTTCTCCAGATGCGATCCACAGAAGCCTGCAGGAAAGCTTTTGCCACCTGCTCATCACATTTTGCTGTGGTAGGAGTCTTTTATGAACTACTACTTTTATTTATATGGGACCAAAATCCTACAGATCAGCTAACCATGACAAGATTGTGTTCACTTTCTGTACTATCTTCACGCCTGCACTGAATACTCTCATCTACAGTCTGAGGAACAATGATGTAAAGGGAGCCTTGACAAAGTGTATGGGTCATTGTCTTGCCTTAAATCATATCTAAGATTACTTTGATTTACCCTAAACTTTAAAGCTATTTAAAATAGTAATGTATTATTTTCTTGGGTGAATTTAAAAACTTCTTCATATTTAAGTACTTATAAATATGTACATATATTTGTCTATTTTATTTTAAAATACGGACCTATCTCCATACTTGTGTTTCAATTGTTATATTATGATCACCAAATCAAACCTTGCATTGTTAAAAATCTGTGAATCACAAACTCTTAGTAAGGTATTTCTACACTATATATCACAGTATATATTTTTGCAAGACTGAACTAATAAGTAGGGAAGAAACACTGAGGATTCATTGCTGACATTGGTTTAGTATGGACATATAAGTTATGCACAATAAAATTCTCAGGTCTGAACCATACTTTTAACCAGTTTTGACAAGTACAATCACCCATGTAATTCACCCCCACTTTCAAGAGGCATAATATCTGTCACCGCCAATATGACCTTCATGCTATCTTCCATGAAAATTCCAACCATATAAAATACTACTGATAAAATTTTTGTCAACATGTCTTAGTTCAGTCTATTCTAGAATATCCTAAAAATGGAAACTTTATTTTGTGTTTCTGGTTTCTCTCATTCAGCATTATATATCTATATATACATGTATGTGTGTGTTTATATTTGTAAGAAGGCAGAAACACAATATAGAAATAAAATTCTGTACATGTATACAACATATGCATAATAATAAATATACATACTCTCCATATTTTTGAATTTATCATTCTATTTATTTTTATTTTACTTAGTGCTATTCTATTCTATGGATATATCACAGTTCTTTTTACATTATTTTTTTCTTTGACATGTATGCCATTTTTTGTTTGAAGCTCTTATGACTAAGGCTAATATTGCCCTCCTTTTAGTGATCACATGTTTTTACTTCTCCTATTAAATGTATGATTACCTTTCAAATAATTTATTTTTCAAAAGCAGATACACAATTTTACATTATCACCAGCAATGCTGGCAAGTTATAGTTAATCTACATTGGCAGCAATGTTGGGTATTGTCATTCTTCTTCATTTCAGCAATTCTATTGGATGTAGCAGCATCTCAGTGTGTCCAAAAATTAAGCATGATTGACTTTAAGTTCCTTCCAGTTTATCTCACACCCTTAATATTCATTGTCACAAACACATTCCCCATATCTCTGAATGTAAGTTTGGAACAATCATTCTGTTCATATGGAGCATAGCACACTTCATTACGGTTTAAACTTTGTGTGTCACCCTTTGGAACTAACTGGGACTTAAATTTAATTATCTTTCTAGAAGTAAGATATTTGTTTTAGGGTAGTTTCTGAAGAGAATCTCATATCATTTTACTATTAATTTGAAAAATTTGTAAGGTATAACGACATGGTCATTGGGACCTTAATTTTATATGTATTTTTTATTTTGTTTTTTTTTTAAATTAGGTGTGTTGTTGGTTTACAGAAAAATTATATTAAAATACATTGTTCTCATAAACTCCAACCCTTATTATCTCTTGGCATTAGTGTAATACCTTTGTTACAGTTGATGAAAAAATATCATAATTGTCCTATTAACTACAGCCCATATTTTAAATTTAGGTACATTTTTTAAAATGCACCACCCTATTATTAACAACTTGCATTAGTATGGTATGTTTACTGTAATTCCTAAAGGAAAATTTATAATTGTACTCTTAACTATAGTCCATTATTTAAAATACAGTTCATTGTGTTGTTCAGTCCTATATTTTATCTCTTAATTTTTATTCCAGTATCATATATATGGCCTAAAATTTCCCCTTTCAACCACATTCACATATATAATTCCTGTTAATTACACTCACAGTAATGTGCAGCCATCACCACTATCCATTTCCAAAACTTTACAATGAAACCAAATAGATAATCTGTAAAATTTAAGCATTAACACCCCATTCCCTCTCATCACTGCCTTCACTGCATGTTGTGTTCTCATTGTTCTTTGTCTCAATATATTTATTGATTTCTCTTGCAATTTCTTCTTTGATACACTGAGTGTTTGAGAGTGTGTTGTGTGCTATATAAATTTATATATATAAATATATGAGTTATCCATATATTTGTAAGTTTAACAGTTCTCCACATGTTTTTGATTCCTACTTTCATTCCACTATGGTCAGAGAATGTGCTTTACATAATTTCAATGTTTTTATATTTACTGAGATTCTTGTGCAACCCAACATGTAGTATAACTTGAACAATGACTCATCTGCAAATTGGAAAAATACATATCCTGGTGTTTTGGGGTGCAATGTTCTATATATATCTTTTAGGTCTAGTTTATTTATAACATAACTTAATTTCTCTGTTTCCTTATTGATCTTCTGTCTTGATATTCTATTGATGAGAGTGGTGTATTACATTTGTGACAATTATTGTGGAGGTTTCTATTACTCCTTTCAGTTTTGCCAGTGTTTGCTTCATGTATTTTGGGGATACAATTATTTAGGTACATAAATATTTATTGTTGTTATTTCTTCTTGGTTGATTGATTCTCTATTAATATACAGGATCCTTCCTGATCTCATTTAGCAGCTTCTGATTTAAAGTCTATTTAGGCTGATATTAGTATATCTACCTATGCTCTATTTTGATGACTTTTACATGTAATACATTTTCCATCCTTTCACTTTCAATCTATTTACGTTTTTGTGTCTAAGGTGAGTTTCTTGTAAGCAATATATAATTGAATCCTGCTTTTTATTCCTTCTACCAATCTGTGTCTTTAGAGAATTTAATCTATTAATATTCAGTATTATTACTATAAAGGGAACATTTTCTTAAGCTTTCTTGCCCATAGTTTTCATATATCATATTTTTTGTCTCTCTTTTCCTTTATTTCATCTTGCTTTTCTGTATACTTGATCTTTTGTGATGTTATACCTCCTTTGTATTTTGTCTTGAGTTTGTGTTATGCATCCTATAAATAAAAGCTGCTAATTTGAAAAGATACCAATTTACCTTCAATGCATACATGTTCTATGCTTCCATATTCCAATTTCCCCTCTTCAGATTGTTTTCTTCCAAATTGCCTCTCTATATATTGCATGCGCATTGTTAGGAAATATATCTTTATCTTGTTCAATAGTATTCTGACTCTTAACAGTAATTAAAGAGTATAGTTGTATATTGTGGATACAATACTATTGGGTTTTGCAGTCACCTTTTTAATTAACTTTACTAATGATCTTCATTTCTTTACAATATTCCAAGCCACTTTTCCCTGTCTTTTCCTTTCAGCCTGAAGAATTCCCTTTAATAATTCTTGTAGGTTAGGTCTTTTGTTGACAAACTCAAATTTTTTTATCTGTCAATATTTTTAACTGTCCCTTATATTTTAAGGATCTTAAAGTAGGTTTATTAGGACTTATTCTGTTTAGAGGATGCTGAACTTCTTGGACATGTGTGTTTGTGCTTTCATAAGAGTTGGGAACTTTTCAGCCATTATGTCTTCAAATATTCTTTCTGCCCCTTTTCCCTTAACTTTGCTTTCTGAGACAGCATTGGTGCATATGATTTGATGCTTCAAATTGTCACTCAAGTCCTGAAATCCCTGCTTAATTTTTTTATCTTTTTTCTTTCTGTTCTTTGAACTGTATGATTTTGATATCCCTGGCTTCTAGTTCACTGATTCCTCCTTCCACCTATTCAAATCTGCTCTTCTATGCCTGTCATGTATTTTTTATCTCCCTTATGATTTCCATCCCCATAATTTCTGTTGTGTTTCTTTTTCAACTTTCAAATTATTCCTTACGTCCACACATTATCTTCTTAATATCCTTTAGTTCTGTATCCATATTTTCCTTCATTTCCTTACATTTATTTCAGAGATTTACTTGAATTTCTTTTATTAGTTGTTCCAGTTCTGTTTCTATGTTGAATGTTTCATGAAATTTCCCCTGGGTGAGCTGTATCTTTCTTTTTTCTTAATAAGGCTTGCAACTTTTGCCGATGTCTAGGCCTCTGATTATTTTGAGGTGTTAACTCAGAAGGTCAGTTTCTTCCTCTTCTTTAAGTCTTTTTGATTATTGGCTATTTAAGGCTCTTTTCTGATTCTTGGTCCAATTTATTCTGGACATTTAGGGTAGCCAGTGTTAAAGTTTTCACATTTTCTCTGTTCTTCTTTATCTCTTTCATGTCCTGTTTAATCTACAGAATTTTTACTGTTGCACTTTTTGTGAAATTTTTCCATCTCCAGGAGAAATCTTCCTTTCCTCTGTTCCTTTTCCATGAATCTTGATCTGTTCTTCTTGTTTTTGTGCAAGATTTTCTTCCCATCTCCTATGATTTGTTTAAGTTCACTCACTCACTCATTTCCCCTTTCCTTACACTTTTCAGTTTTAGGACTTGTTCTGTCTTACAATAAATCAGTTACCTCTCCTTTTGTCATCTGAGGCTTTTTTGCCTCTGGTACAC
>JAQZBX010065963.1:0-16198 GCA_029593785.1 Cabassous unicinctus
CCTGGACAGAGAAAATAAACAGCATTTTTAAATGTGAGTCCCAGTCCGAGGATTCCAGACTGATAAATTCTGCAAAAACCTAAAAAAAATTTAAAAAATAAAAAATAAATGTGAGTCCCAGGTGGAAAGTCACAAGCGTTACATAGGGCTGCCTCTGTCGTGGGCAGCTCGTGCAGTGAGTTTCAGTAAGGGGATAGCAGGGACTCATTCGATTACAGCTACTCATTTTCTTGAGCAACACCAAGGAGACCTAATGCACACACACATACATATGCACATATACACATACACATTTACATCATAAAACCACAAAGCAGAGATCCTACTTTATATTGCTTTTTGCCACATTTTATAGTAGAGGTACTTTCCAGTATCATTTAAATACTTTTTTTTAAAACATCACTTTCAATGCCAACATAAAATAGTCATATTAGTTACTCAGTTAATCATACTTTATTGAATATTTATGTTCTTTCTAATTACTTTTATTGATAATGCTGGGCTAAACATATTTACTTAAGTCTTTGTCCAAATCTCTGATTATTTTATTAGGGGACATTCGTAAGAGTAGAAATAGTGGTTCAAATACATCAGCCTTTCTTAAGGTTCTGGATCCCAAATGACTTTCCCAGAAACTTTGTTTCCTTCTCTATGCCCTCCTTCAATAAATGCTTTTCCTGTTAATCTTCTGCTTATCTTTTGCCTGCTTTTCACAGGATCTTTGCTGTTTTTCTTCTTTACTTACAAGAACGCTTTATATATTAGGCATATAAACCTTTGTTATAATGTGACAAATATTTCTCAACTTGTTTGTAGTGTTTTCAATTTTGTCATCAAAGCTATAGTGATTTTCTTCTGTGATTTCTTCCATTATTTTTATACCCAGAAGTTGACCCAGAGACCATAGAGATCTTCCTACTCATTTTTTATGGTTTTCATTTTGTATATATCTCTAATCAAACTAGAAGTTATTTTGGTATATGAGGTGAGATAAGGCTGTAACTCACAAATAGCCACCTGCACAACACTGTTTGTGGAAAAATGTACACTTTCCTTCTGTTATTTGTGGTACTTTGTTTCTAATAAGCAGGCATTGTGGGCAAATATGTAATTCCCAAAAGCCTTTCCTCATTCGCTTGTCTTATACTTGTAAATGATAATGTCAAACTAGATGTCAGTGATGAAGGATACCACATGCTCAGAGGCATCCAATTTCCCTTGACGCTGGCCAGCAGCTTATATAGAGCAAAGATGACAGTTATTATATTGTGAAAGAGAAAATGTCAAGGAACCAATGTTTATCAGCTAGACAGCCTACAACTAATATGGCAGAATCCAGAAAGTTCCTAAGAGCTATCAGATGAAATCAGCCACGTGGCTCAGCCAACACACATAAGTCCTTTGTACCTTAAGACAAATGAACAAATGGAAACTCTGTGACTTACACAAAGATAAATGCTGAAATGGCCACATCAGCTCCCTCCTGTCCTCCATTCTAGTTTTCAAAACGTGGAGGACTGTGGCCCCATGAGTCAAGGGCTGCACATTTATTTTTTTAATGCTAGATTTTGGGCACCAACATTGTCTCCTAAACCCAAGTAAGATTTTCTGTCTGCCATCACTGAGTGACCACAGCTGCCTTGTAAATGTTCTCCGTTCTCTGATTTTTAACTCACCACAGGGCATGACCCCCCTGATGTACGCCTGTGTCCGTGGGGACGAGGCGATGGTTCAGATGCTGCTGGATGCCGGAGCTGACCTGAACGTGGAGGTGAGGGTGCAGAGGGCTGCAGGGCCCTAGGCCTGACGGTTCCAGGGGAAGGAGGGCCAGGAGAAGGGGAGCTTTTTCTCCCAAGAACAAGGGCTGAGGAAGCTCGGTCCAGCCACCTGCTCCAAGGAGCTGCCACGTGTGTATTGATTTGAATACAACCAACATAGCGGCAGAGAGCACTGGCTTTTCCTGGGCTCAGCAATGCAGAGTTCCTCATTCTTACTGCTGACCCTTTACTTCTGGGATCGGGGCAGAAAGAGCTCTCCTGAGCCATCAGCCCATCCTCTTGCCTAAGACAAAGCAGAGGAGGCCCTGGCTCGTGTCCCCGAGCTGAGGTTTTTACCTCCCACAGATCTTCTGTCCTCCCCCATCAAACTCTGATGGGCTCACCTGGTTGGCGGAGTTGAGGCCACAGGTCTTAAAGCTGATCTCAAAGCTTCCTTGAGACAGTGTTGTATAGTGGAAAGTGCACACCCACAGTCTTAGAGCTTGACAGGCTTGGGTTCACATTCCGAAACCACCAGTCATAGTGACTTGCTTTGGAGCTTGGACAAGTGGCTTCACCTTTCTGAGCCTCAGTGTCCCCATCTGCAAAATGGGAAGAATAATCAAACCCATCTTGTAGAGTTGTTGGAAGGAGTGTATACAGAGAGTGCCTAGCATATGTTTGGGACTCGGTTCATATTGGTTCCTCCCCCAAAGGCAAGTAATAGGTGAAAGCCCACTTTTTGACCATGTTCTCTGCTGTCCTGGAGACCTACCAGCCCTGACTGCAGATATTGGCTGCCTCAGAGGCTGAGAAGACTGACATCCTGCAGTCAGAGCTCAGCAAACCTGTGGGAAACCTTTTTCATTTCAAATTAGATGTCCTTGCACTCCTAGTACTAGTGTGGTTTTTTTTTTTGTAATCAGTGGTTTTATATTCATCAGAAGAAAACAAGAAATAGTCATAGTTTTGGATCCAGAACCACTGTAAAGTTTGCAAGTTTCACGTATTTGGGGATTTTTCCCCCATGCTGTGAGCCCCTAACTGCTGCAGAGACCCCACAAGGGCACCTCAGCTTTGGGTCGTGGTGGTGGGTGGTCTCTGGTCCACCTCTCTAGCCCAGCCTGTGCCTCTCAGCTCAGGGCCTTCCCCTGCAGGCTCTTAGTAAACGGAACTGCTCTGAGTGAAGCTGGCATCATGGTTGTGTGGCCTCAGGGGTGTTTGGGAGAAAAACCATGTGTGGGTGCTAATCCCACAGGGACCCAGCCTTCAGCTTCCCAGCCTCCTCCCTCTCGACCTCGGGTGTTTTGCAGCTTCCCGACCCAAAGACCGATATCAGATTGCCTCCTCTTGATTTGTCCAGGGGAGGTTTGGTGCCCGTGTTTCCAGTAGATGAGAGTCCTTGTCACCCAGGAGGCCGACAGAAGAATGAAACGAGGGCAGGGTGGGATGAGCTGTGACCAGACCGTGAAGTTCCTCCACCACATGGGTGGTGGTTTTCCCTGGCTCGAAAGCTCAAAGCAGACATCCACCCGCCTGGGGTTTGCCACTGACGAGAATTCCCCTTAAAGGTGTGAGACGTAGCGGCCGTGGCTTCTCTCGCTATCTTACATCCTTCTTGAGCAGCAATAGGAGAGAGACAGCAAGGGGTGCTGGCTCACGGCAGCTGCCATTACAGCTGCTCTGAGGCACCTTCGAGGTGATCAGAAGTTGTCCAGAGAATTCCTTTCACATAAGAAGCAAAGGAGCCCTGATTATGCATGGAGTGCATGAAGTCACGGAGAACTCTTCTCACTACCCCAGTGGGTAGCACCTCCAAAGCATGGTCTTTTAATGGCCTGCCTGAGATAACTTGAGTCTCTGTTCTTACGAACACAAGCAGCATGGATGCCCAGTTCTGATGAGAGCTGTCTGGGGCATCTACTGGGGGAAAATCCCAACCCCACATCACCAGCGTTTCCCAAGGCACCTTCCAGAATGTCCTTTAATGCATCTCTAGCCAACATGCCCAGCCACAGATAGGTCAGCTATACTAGTCGGAGGATTGTCAAGGTCACGTTTTGAAAATAACCTCAATTTGTTTATAGGTTGTCAGTACTCCTCATAAATATCCATCCGTCCACCCCGAGACCCGCCATTGGACGGCTCTGACTTTTGCTGTGTTGCATGGACATATTCCTGTAGTTCAGGTATTAACGTATTTCCCTATCCACATCTGACCTTTAATTTTACCTCTTCCATTATACAAATCTGTACCTCTCCCAGCATGCATATTCCCAGAGACTCATATTGGCTAATTGCATTTGTGTGTGGCACATTCCTATCATGTGAATGAAAGTTTTATATGTAATGATCTCTATGACCTGGCTTTAGCCAATATGAAATCTCCACCTACCCACATGCAGCCCGACACACAGAGTGGCAAATCTAAGAAGTTCTCCTGGCTGCTTCTTCAGGGTGGGCCCGAGCTGTTGTTTTGTGGATTTGTCCATTTTACTTGTTGTAACATGAACATAAGATTTGGCCGGTGTCGAGACTTTGTTACCTCCCCTTAGTTCTGACCCCAGTGGTTCCAGGCAGTGAAAAGAAGCATCTGAGCCACCAAGGGAGCGTTTCCAAAAGACATGTACTTGGATCCCACATTTTGAGAATCTGATCCCGGAAGTCTAGAGTAGGTCCTTGGCATGTGTCTTCTGAAACAGCTTCCCAGGTGTGGTGAGGTATCCTCCATAAGAGGTCCTTTGAGCATATAAACGTGTCTCTTGCACCTTTCCCGGCTAGCGTAGAGGTGGTGTTCAATGAATAGCCATCAGTACATTCCAGGTCTTAAACTTGATCTTCAGTGCATTAGAAAAGAGCAGTCTGCATGCAGGTCCATGACCACACCTGGCCACACAGTGAGCGCTCAGCTGCAGGTATATCAGGAGCTCACCTCCTTTTATATGGTCCAAGCCTCTTAGAATTATGCTGAGCAGGGAACAGGGCTCCAGGGACATCTCGGCAATGTTGAAGCTTCACAGGAATCCTGTGTTGCTTCCTGGGTCCTGGGAATCCTTAAGACAGATCCAAAGTCATGTTTCGGGAGGTTGAATGTGTGACGCGTCCCACTGAGAGCTGGCTTCTGCCTGGAGAACGCCATGCCCAGTCCACTGCCAGTAGAGGGATCTGAGAGAGCAGAGGTTGGGTGGTGGCCTGGCAGGCACAGGTGCCGTCCTTAGCATGCAGCGGCATCCTCAGCCTGTAAGTAGGGAATGGGAGCAGCAGCAGCCAAGCAAAGCCAAGCAGATGTCAGGTCACTTCCCCACTGCAGGAGTCATGGAATCCCAAGTAGACTGCATGTTTCTGGCCGTGCCCCCACTTCCCAGAGCCGGTGGTCCCGGGGAGGTAGTGAGGATGGCAGCTCTTTCCCCGACTTAATATCAGCCAAGCAGACAGCACTTTCACTGTGAGCCAGAGCCAGACCCAACATACACGGAATCGGGGCCTTTACAAAGCCCAGATTCATCAACAAAGCTCTGCTGCTTTGTTCATTGATCTTGGCCAGGAAACAGCATATGCTAAATTGTCCTCAGACCCACCCAGGGTGTTCTAGAAGAGATCCTTGTCCAGGTTGACTCAGGGGATCCCCAAAGTCTTCAGAGCTCTTAAGCTCTGTGGTTCCAAGAGACCACTCCAATGCTCTCTGGGGCTTTATGTCACCAACCCAACCACTTTCATGCCTCAGACTCCTAGCTCAGTGCTTCTAGAAACTCTAATGTGTATACAGATCACCTGGGGATCTTGTTAAAATGCAGACTCTCACTCAGCAGGTCTGGGGTGGGGCCTGAGATTCTGCAGTTCTAACAGTCTCCCAGGTGGTGCTGAGGCTGTGTCCTTGGACCACACTTTGAGTAGTCTAAGGACCTAGAAGATTCTAGAGGCTCTCAGTTCATCCTCTGATAATTGCTGTCCAGCCCCGTGCTCGTGGCCACTGACCCAGAGGGAGGGACGGGGCACTGGCATCGCCCTTAGTCCTGCCAGTGTCAAATAAGCCGCCCTCTTTCCCAACGCCTCCGCACAGCATGTGTCCTTTAAACGTCTCAGTGGCCACTCTTCCTCCACAGCTCCTGCTGGACGCTGGGGCGAAGGTGGAGGGCTCCGTGGAGCATGGCGAGGAGAACTACTCCGAAACACCCCTCCAGCTCGCAGCCGCCGTAGGTAAGAGTTGCCGAGTCTCGCCTCGGCCAAGGGTCTCTACCACCCTGGTCCTTGATGTGCCTGTGACTATATATTTGCTTTATTCTCTTATAAAAAAAAAACCTTCTCTGGGCTTGCAGGAAATTTTGAACTGGTTAGTTTGCTGTTGGAGCGTGGCGCTGATCCCCTGATAGGAACCATGTACAGGAATGGAATTTCTACAACCCCCCAGGGGGATATGAACTCTTTCAGCCAGGCCGCAGCTCATGGACACAGGTAGGCTAGGATGGGCTAGAGATGCAAGGTCCCAAGTGGTGCTTGTTAAAGATGCAGATTCCCAGGCCTACCCCAGATCCACTACATCTCTGGATGTGGGGCCAAGAGGCAGTGTGAGGTGGTCCAGGCCCCAGTCCCGGCCACAGAGGCCATCAGTGCCCTGCCGGCTTTCTGTGAAGGGCCAACTTTGTGCAGCAAACATCCTGTCCAGTAGAAGACTTGTTTTGTCCTTTCCCAACCTGCTCAAACCTCACTAGGAGACTTCACTCTGCCAGTTTCGGTCCGAGTACAGCACTTAAGCTGTCAGGAAGGGAGAAGAATCAGCTTAAAGAATAATGAAACCCCTCATGTTTGGTTGCTTCCCTTCTAAGTTTCCTTCAAGACTCCCCCTGTCGGATGTCATTACACATAACTCCAAGTAAAGCAGATTCACTCTGGAGGGAGCCAGGCTAGCAGACTTTACTCTGTGATGTTTGAGGAAATCGCTTAGCTCCACGTTGCCTTCAGGAAGCAGGCGAGTCCCGCTCCGCCCGTGACCAGGCCTCCACAACCACCACCCCGGAGGGGCCCCGTCATTCTCGCACCCCGAGTCAGTATCCCCCAATCCCACTTTCCCACCTGGGTTGAGCGCCATCCCGCCCCACCCCCACCCCGGCCAAGCCGCTTCCGTCTCTGAGTGTCTTCCTCTCTGGGTTTATGATTGACAGGAATGTGTTCCGCAAACTGCTCGCTCAGCCAGAGAAGGAGAAGAGTGATATCCTGTCCCTGGAGGAGATTCTGGCCGAGGGGACTGACCTGGCGGAGACAGCCCCGCCCCCCCTGTGCGCCAGCCGCAACAGCAAGGCCAAACTGAGAGCCCTGAGGGAGGCCATGTATCACAGTGCTGAGCATGGATACGTGGATGTCACAATTGATATCAGGAGCATAGGTCAGTCCGGGCACCCTCTAGGCCAGGCGCACTCACAGGTGCCCAGCACGCACAGGTGCCCAGCACGCACGTCCCACGGGGCCCAGGGAGCTTTTCGTTCCAGGCTAAGATGCCAGCGCCATCCCTGCAGGCAGCAGCGTCCTGCCAGCCACCAAGCCCCATCCTCAGATCATCTTTCCATGATTCCCAAACTTTGGACCCTGGGTCAGGAGTTTGAATCACCTGGAGAGCTTGTATGAAATACAGATTGCCAGGCCCTACACCCAGAGGCTCTGCTGTCGAGGGTCTGGATGGATAAAGGCTGGAAATCTTTATATTTAACAATCATCCCAGATGGTTCCCAGTGATTTGGGAGTGGTTGCCACAGAGCTCTCAACTCCACAAGGCGGCGGCTGCACAACAGTGAGGCTGAGACCCCTCCTCTTCCTTACCGGGCCTCCTCCCACGGAGCTTCAGGGGCAAAGCCGTTCTCGGGAAAAGTTAGGGGAGGCTCTTCTGGAGAGCACGAGCCCACAGGCCATCCCTCAGTGTGCCTGGGGAATGAGACCCGCCTCACCTTCCCGGTCCGGTGACTCTAGCCCTGGCATAGTTGCCGCAGGGTGTGGCGGCTTGAGCTGTGCTGAGGGATTAAGAAGCCGTGACACTGGCTGTGGACACCGGCCTCTCCCGGTGGTGGCTGTTCAGTAGGTGGGGCGTTGATGCAGTTGCCTGAGAACCTATTTTGCATGATTCTGAAGCGAAAGACTGAATGGTTTACTTGTTATAAACAGTAGTGGGAGGCTCTCTGGCATGCCCGTGCCTCGCCGTGAGGGGAGAGAAGCAGATTACAGCAATCAGCGCTGGAGAGGTTTCTATTAGAGAGGCAAGTCCTGATGAAGTACTTGCAGATGAAAATGTTGTTTTGCTCAGGGAAGCAGGAACAGTATTCTCCTGTGTCTTCTTATTCAGATGCATATATTCATCCTAGCCCAAGAGGCGGCTGGTGAAGTCCATGGTTGGGTTTCAGCAGCTCGAAACGCTCATTTGGGCCTGGATGGGCTGCCTAATCCTGGGCAAGAGCTTCCCCTCGCTGAGCTTCTCTCTTCCCAGACTGTCGAGAGCATGGAGACTAATCACCTCAGAAATATGCAATATGCATGACCTTGCATAAAACCCCAGTATTCCATGCACTGATTATATGTTGGAGAATGCAGCCCCCCATAATATGAATAGCATGCAGAAATGGAACCCATAGTTAAGGGAATTGAATTATGACCTTTAATTTCAACTTGTGCAAGTCTGGGGGAGAAAGGAAGAAAACACACTGGCTCTATTCACTGAAAACCAGCCCCTTGTTTTCATCATTTTGGTAACATATTGGAGAAAGGCCAACTTCCAGATAAAAATGTGCCTTCTCCTTGGTTGTTTTCTGCCCTTCCCTCCCTTCCACTCCCTTTCCGTCTTCCCTGGTTCCAATTCCCCTTCCAGGTGTCCCGTGGACGCTGCACACGTGGCTGGAGTCTTTGCGGATTGCCTTCCAGCAACACCGCCGGCCCCTCGTCCAGTGCTTATTAAAGGAGTTTAAGACCATTCAGGAGGAGGAGTACACCGAGGAGCTCATCACCCAAGGCCTGCCCCTGATGTTTGAGATCTTGAAAGCGAGCAAGGTACGAGGGGTTTGATGCTTTCGCTGATGGTCACAGAGAGCGAAGCTGGAGGTGCACAGATCTGCGTGGTCCCTTAGCCTTTGGGTGGGGCCTCTGCAGTCACGGCCACTGGCGGTGTCATCTGAGGGGCAGCTGTTTTGCTAAGCACCTGTTATGTCTCAGGGCACATGGGATAAAGTAGTAAGATACTTCCTAACCCAACAAAGACCTTGCACTGAAGCTGGGGAGATAGAACACGTGTGCCCTAACGGCACACAAAGCATTTCTAAAACAACGTTAAATTGGGTGGTATGCCTGAGCAGTGTGAGTTCAGAAGGGACAAGGTGGTGGGTGGGCTGCGACAGTCAGATGAGGCTTCACTGAGGCACTGAGACCTAAGCAGGCCTGGGTGGACAGATGGGAGTCGAACAGGAACAGGAAGATAGGTGCAGTGCCCTGGAAAAACAGAATGCAGAGCCTTCCAAGACTCCTAGAAAGCCAGACCCTGGGAGAAGACTTTTCAGGTAGAAGGGACCAGATGAGCTCCTTGGGGTTCACCCCTCATTCACAGACCCCCTTCTAATTCCTGCTGACTCCTACATTCCCAGCCCATGGGGGAATGCTGCAACCCCTTCCAAACGTCAGTCCAGCCCTTGGACTATTATCAGGTGGATTCTTAAAAATCTCTTTGGGGTCTGGTGATAGCACACAGACCCTCAAGTCCCTGCTGGGGGCCAAGCAGCACTGCTGTGTGTGCTGGTGGAGAACCTGGAGAATGGAGGGCTTTAATGTGCCCATTCCTCAGTGAGCCAGCAGGGCAGATGGCCAAGGTCAAGTTGGTGATCATGAGAAGCACCGGGGAGGACCAGTCTGCCTCAGAGGCTCTGGGGACTGTAGAGCACCAGCCATCACATCCCTCAGGGCTTCACAGGTGGGCCCAAGGGACAGTGCAGCAGAGTGCTTGAGAGCATGGGCTCTGGAGCCCAACAGCAGGGGTTCAAATCCTGGTCTGCCGCTTATTAGCCTTATGACCCTAGTCAAATGATCAACTTTCCTCTGCCTCAGTTTTCCCATGTGAAAATGGGTACAATAATTATACTAACCTCTGGGGGTGGCTGTGAGGATAATGTGAGTCAATACCCTAATGCCCTTTGTGGCATCACCGACACATCCTAAGTGCTCTGTAAGTGTCCATCTCATGAAGATGGCCTCCCCAGGGGATGTGACACCGTCAGTATTTCTCAAAGGGTGTTCTGTAAAAAACCTCTCCCCAAACGGGGAAGATGTTCCAAATATTGAGTACCCCATTGCAGCCTGGAGTGAACATGCCGAACGTCAGCTCCTCTGCTAGGGACGACATTGGGTTACACCGACTTCTGTACTACGGGGCCTTGAATACCCTAATTCGTGAAGGGAACTTGAGAATTTCCAAAACTCATTTGGTCTTAGGACTTTTCTATAATAAACTGTCCCAGGACACAAATGGTGGAGGATTTTTTAAAGCTAAAATATAAATTTTATATTGTACTACATGCCAGGCACTATTCTTAGCACATTATAAGCATTAACTCATTTAATCCTCCACCAGCAGCCTTTGCAGCAGGTACTGTTCTTATCCCCATTAAACAGTTGGGGAAACCAAAACCCAGAGAAGGTGTGTAACTTGTCCAAGGTCACACAGCTGGATTGTTCCCAGGCAGCCTGGCTCCAGCACCAACTCCCTTACCCCTTTGCCCTAGCTCAGGTAGGTGGAACTTTGAAGCCTTCTAAGACAGTGGAGCCTGAGAAGTCTCAGGGGAAATTGGTCTCTGAACCAGATAGAAGAGGGAGCTCCCCTGGCAGACCAGGCCAGTGGGCTTCCTTCCCAGAGTGAAGAGGGCAGCAAGGAGCTGCCTGCTCAGGCCAGCACGTAGGCCCCACAGTGAGGAAGCAGCAGGACAGCCGCCTCTGCTTTCTGAGCCTCGGAGCGCTTGACCTCCGGTCCCAACTGAGTCCCACTAGGTGTTCTCGTTAGCACCCTGTCCTCAGCCGGGAGTCTCGGGGCCCCCTGTGTGTATTGATATCAAGCCCCACTGAGGCCCAGAACAGGAGCAGGTGTGCCAGCCCTCAGGTAAAGAGCCTCGGCGAGTCTGCCAAGAGTAAAACCTGCTGGAGGCATTTCAAAACCAGACCCTCCCTTGTTCTTCACTCCCCCTTCCCCAGCTTAAAACAAAGCAGAAAACCAAAAAGGCTTTCACCAGAAGTTACCTACGAAGCCATCTTAATGAAAAGCATAGCTAGGTCTGCTCCTAGGGTCTGGTGTTCTCATATTTTGGGAATTTGTTTTTGTTTTTCTTTTGCTTGTTTGTTTTTACCTTTCTTTGATCTAGAGTGGAAGTTCCATAAATTACTGAGGCCTCTTGTGTAATCAGTAAACCTAATCTATGGATATTTTAAGTAAACTTTATTTTGAGGTATAACATTCATAAAAGTGCCCAGATCATAACTATAGACCTAATGAATTTTCACAAATTACACATACCCGTGTAATCAGCACCTGGAGCAAGAACGAGCTCATTCCCAGCACCCCGGAAGCCCCCTTAGGCCACACTCAGCCAATGCTGAGCGCAGGTGGCCACTCTCCTGACTCCTAACGCCAAACTTCATTTTGCCTTGACCCATGACTCATTTGAGCCTGCACAGTTCATCAGATAGGAAATATCTGTCAGAACCTATCCCCGTGAGTGTGAGAATCCACAGGCTGGCACAAACCAGCTGCCGTCAGCTCATGACTGGGTGATGTTCCAGATGTTCATAGTCACTTGTTTGAAAAGCAGGCTGGATTTCTTTCATGCAGAGTATTCTGCGATAGTGCTCTGATTCCCAGATCAGCCCACGAACAACCGTTCCACTCACAGTGTAACAGAAATTGTCCTAATGGAAGCCCAAGGCTACCTGCGACTCTCCTGGTCCCTACAGCCTCAGAGCCCCCAGGGAGCAGGGGTTTGGTGGGCCACAGGAGTAGAGAAACCCCTCAACCAGTTCTCCAGAGAGTCAGATAGCACGAGAGTAGGGCAGGTCAGTGGCTGGGGGTGCCCACAGCTCTGACAGCAATAGCTGGAAGATAGGGAAGAAGGGAGGGGCCTTCGCCAGGGAATGTGGACTGGAGTCTGCTCCCTGGCAGGAGTGAGATCTTCGAGGATGGACAGAGTGAGGAATGGGGCTGGGGCAGTTCCTTGTCTGGAAAGGATGGTATGGCTCAGAGTAGGCGTTTGCTCTTACAGAGGGGTTTATGGCAGCCCCTACTGGTGACGTGTGGTATTACACCTCATGAACACACGGTAGGGAAAGCAGGTGATAGATTTCCCGTGGCTGCACGGTGTGAGGTCAAGCATGGGTGGTATTCCCGCCACAATAAAAAGAAGACTGGAGATATATGGTAGCAGAGAAATTCAGAGAGTTAAGAAAGTGCTGCAAAGCTCTGTCCTCAGAAAGTATCCTGCTGGGGATCGTAGTGGCCATACATCATCTGAGGGCCAGCATTGTTTCTTTTCCCTCCACTAAAAGCGTCCTGTTCAGATCACGTCTGCTGTTCTGTGTGAACAAATCCTTGGATGAAAGTATAGACTCCCCATAAATTCAGTAACTCTCAACTGGCATAAATACAGCTGCCCTAGAGTCAAGCAAATACCTCCTCCCATCCTTGATCCATGGTGAAGACTGGCTGCAGATGTGCTTTTTGCCCCCAGTTCTAAAGTTTAACGTCACAAGGAATTCAGAATGATATAGTCATTTTATACAAATAAATCTGTTTCAAGAGAGCTCCTGACCCATTTCCCACACACATAATTCCTCTGGGCATTTATTCATTTGAGAAATAGGCATGAGTACCTACTACGTCCCAGACCCCACAGGGCTGATGGGGCAGATGTCTTCACGGAGCTTGCCCTGAGGGGAAGGGGCAGGCAGCCGGCTAGCAAGAAAATACACCAACGAAAGAGAGTCAGAGCCTGGAAGAGGCTGTGGAAACAGTGAGATTGGGCAACGGTGCAGTGGCTGGGGTGGGCAGGCAAGATCGAAATGGAGAGGACACTGCAAAGGCTTCCCTGATGAGCTGGCGTTTGAGCAATGCCAAAACAGAAGCTTCAGGCATGCAGAGGGCAGGAGCAGAAGCATTCCAAGTGAGGGAAACTGCCTGGTGGGTCAGGGCGAAAGGACGGATGATGTGAATACAGTGGGCAAAGGAAAAAGGGCGGGTGAATGAGCTCTATTGCCCAGGGCCTTTTCTCCATGGTGAAGAGCTTGGCTTTTCCTCCATGTGCCATCAGTGGGGCGCCACTGGAGGTTTTGAACAGGAGCTTGATGTAACCTGATAGAGACTTTTATTATTTTATATTTATTATTTTTATTATTTTTACATTGCTTATTAAACTTTTTATCTTGAGATAATTGTAGATTTACATGCAGTTATAAAAAAAATAATACAGAGAGATCCCATGTACCCTTCTCCCAGTTTCCTCCAGTGGTAACATCTTGCTAAACTATAGTACAATTTTCACAGCCAAGATACTGGCATTGATATGGTCAGGATGCAGATTTCCATCCCCACAAGGATCCCACATGTTGCCCTTTTGTAGCCACACCCACTTTCCTCCTGCTCCCACCCCCTTGTTACCCCTGGCAAACACTAATCAGCTCTCCATTTCTCTAACTTTGTCATTTGGAGAATGTTATCTAAATGGAATTATACAGCACGTAACCTTTGGGATTGGCTTTCTTCACTCAGCATAATTCTCTGCAGATCCATCCAGGTTGCTGTATCACTAGTTAGTTCCTTTTTATTGCCGATTGTATTCCATGGTATGGATGCCCACCATTTGTTTAAGGACGTCTGGGTTGTTTCCAGTTTGGGGCCATGATGAATAAAGTTGTTACAAACATACATGGACAGGATTTTGTGTGAATATAAGTCTTCATCCCTCTGGGATAAATTTCCAAGAGTGCAATTGCTAGGTTTTATAATGGTTGTATGTTTTGTTTTGTTTTGTTTTTTGGTGTGTTTTGTTGTTGTTTGTTTTTAAAAAAAAAAAAAACTCCCAAACAGTTTTCCAGAGTGGCTGTACCATTTTGTATTCCTACCAGCAAAGTATGAGTGATCCATTTTCTCTTCATCCTCCCTGGTGGTGTTACTGGTTTTTATTTTAGCCATTCTGATAAGTGTGTAGTGATCTCTCATTGTGGTTTTAATTTGCCTTTCCCTAAATGGCTAATGATGTTGAACATCTTTTCATGTGCCTATTTGCCATCTACATATCCTCTTTGATGAGATGTCTCTTCATGTCTGTTGCCCATACTAATTGGATTGTTTGCTTTTTTGCTGTTGAGTTTTAAGAATTCTTTATATATTCTAGATATCAGGCCTGTGTCAGATATGTGGTCTGCAGGTATTTTCTCCTGCTCTGTAACTTCTGTTTTCATCCTCTTAACAGGATCTTTCACAGAGCAAAAGCTTTTAATTTTGTTGAAGTCTAATTTATCAATTTTTCCTTTTATGGATCATACTTCTGGTGTTGAGTCTAAGGACTCTTAGCTTAACCCTAAATTGTGAAGATTTCTTCCATGTTTGTTTCTAAAAATTTTGTAGTTTTACATTTTACATTTAAGTCTGTGATTCATTTTGAGCTAATTTTTGTATAATGTGTGGGGCTTAGACTGAGGGTCATTATGTTGTAGATGTCCAATTACTCCAGCACAATTTGTTGAAAAGACTGTCTTTCCTTCATTGAATAACTTTTGCACCTGTGTCAAGAATCATTTAGGCAGTGGAGCAGGTTGTAGCTCAGTGGTTGAGTGCCTGCTTCCCATATACAAGGTCCTGGGTTCAATCCCCAGTACTTCCTTAAAAAAGAAAAAAAATCAGTTGGGCATATTGTGTGGATCTACTTCTGCATTCTCTATTCTGTTCCATTGATCTATGTGTCTGTCCCTCTGCCAGTACCACCCAGTCTGTATTATTATAGCTATATAATAAATCTTAAAAGTATATAAACTGATTTCTCCCACTTTATTCTTCATTTTCAAAATGATTTTAGCTATTCGAGTTCCTTTGCCTTTCCAAATAGATTTTAGAACAATTTTGTCTATGTCTACAGGAAAAGTTACTGGGACTTTGATAGGAATTGTGTTAAACCTTTATATCAATTTGAGGAGAGCTGACATCTTTACAGTGTTAAGTCTTTCAATCCATGAACATGGTATGTCTCTTCATTTCTTTAGATCTTTTATTTCTTTCATCGGTGTTATGGAGTTTTCAGCATACAAGTCCTGTACATGTTTTGTTAGATTTACACCTAAGGATTGCTCTCTCTCTCTCTCTTTTTTTTTTTTAAGCAACTGTAAATTTTATTGTATTTTTCATTTCTGTGTCCATATGTTCATCATTGCTAGTATGTAGAAATACAGATGATTTTTGTATGTTTATCTTGTATCCTGGGATCTTGCTGAACTCACATATTCATTTTAGGAGTTTTTTAATAGAATCTTTGGGATTTTCTACTTAGACAATCATCTGAAAACAAAAATGGTTTTATTTCTTCCTTTCCAATCTGGCTGCTTTTTATTTCCTTATCTTATTGAACTGGCTATAACTTCTAGCACTATGTCGAATAAGAGCAGTGAGAGCAACATCCTTGCCTTGTTTCTTTTTTTTTTTTTTCTTTAAGATTTATTTATTTACTTTATTTTTTTCTTTATTTATCCCCCCCTCCCCCAGATGGTTCTCTTGTCTGTCTGCTCATTGTTTGCTCACCTTCTCCAGGACGCACTGGGAACCAAACTCAGGACCTCCCACATGAGAGGCGGGTGCCCACTGGCCTGAACCACAATCGCTCCCTGCGGGCTGCGGCATGTGCTGGCTTGTAGCATCTGCTCATTGTGGCAGGAGTGGTGTCTGCTCATCTTCTCTTAGGAGGCACCAGAACCCGAACCCAGGACCTCCTGTGTGGTAGGCGGGTGCCCAACTGGTTGAGCAACATCTGCTTCCCAATTGTTTCTAATCTTAGGAGGAAAGCATTCAGTCTTTCACCATTAAGTATAACATGACCTATAAGTTTTTTTGTAAATGCTTTTTACCAAATTAATGAAGGTTCCCCTCTATTCCTATTTTTTTTCTGAGAGTTTTTAATCATGTATGGGTGCAAATTTTTGCTAAATGATTTTTCTGCATCAATTGATATGCTTATAGCATTTTTCTTTAACATGGTGGATTAAATTGTTTGATTTTTTTGAATATTGAACCAACTTTGTATCCCTGAAATAAACCCCACTTGACCAGGGTATATAATTCTTCATATATATATGCAGAATTCTATTTGCTAATATTTTGCTAAGGATTTTGTTCCTACATTCATCAGGAATATTAGTCTGTATTTTTCTTTTTTTTTTTTTTTCTTTTTTTT
>JAQZBX010065964.1:0-16199 GCA_029593785.1 Cabassous unicinctus
TCTCTTTGTCTTTGGCATTTGACATTCTGATTAGTATGTGTCTTGGAGTTGGTCTGTTTGGATTTTTTTGGATGGGAGTACTTCGTGCTTCTTGGACATGGATAGCTATGTCCTTCAATAGAGTTGGGAAATTTTCTACCATTATTTTTTCAAATATTCCTTCTGCTCCTTTTCCCTTCTCTTCTCCTTCTGGGACACCCATGACATGTATGTTTGCATGTCTCTTGCTGTCCTTTAGTTCCCTGAGACCTTGTTCAAGTTTTCCAATCTTTTCTTCATCTGTTCTTTTGTATGTTCACTTTCAGAGGCCATTTCTTCAAGCTCACCAATCCTTTCTTCTGCCTCCTCAAATCTGCTATTATATGATTCCAGTATATTTTTAATTTCATTTATTGCATCTTTCATTCCCATAAGATCTGCTATTTTTCCACGTATGCTTTCAAATTCTTCTTTGTGCTCATCCAATGTCTTCTTAATATCCTTAATTTCTTTAGCCATCTCATTGAATTTATTAACGAGATTTGTTTGAACATCTATGATTAGTTGTCTCAACTCCTTGTTGCCATCTGGAGGCTTATCTTATTCCTTTAACTGGGCCATATCTTCTTGTTCCTTGGTGAGGATTGTAATTTTTTGTTGGTGTCTTGGCATCTGGCTTACTAGAGTATTTATTCTGGGTGCAGTTTTTCTCTTTCGTTTAGGGCTTCTTGCCCTTCTCCCTTGCTGGTTGTGTAGTAGGAGCCAGGGATGTGGTGGGTGCTGTAAGCTGTGGAGGCTCAAGCTGCCCTCATTGCCCCAAGGACCAATGAAGCTTCTCCCAACTTTCTCCTTTGCCAGGGGTAGGGACAGAGCCACAGCTGTGTAGAATAATACAACTCATGCAGGTCTAGACTGTAGTTGCCCAGAGAGATTGATGAAGCTTCAAGCCCCTTTCTCCCCTGCCTGGGGCAGGGATGGAGCTGCAGGTGTGGGCAGCCATCTATGCACTGCAGGTCCAAAATGACAGCAGTTGCCCTGGTAGACTTCCGATTATTCAGTCTGTGACAGCCAAATGTAACAGCAGTTACCTGGATAGGCCAGTGCAGGGCCTGTCAGCTTCTTCCCTACTAGAGGTGGGGCTGAAGACTAGACTAGGGCTGCAGGCCAATCTGGGTGAAAGAAACCGGTCTCTACTGTCACCGTGATTTTCAGTCAGTCTGGCTTCCCCTCATGCTGGGGGTGCAGTCAAAATGGCGGCTACCGGCCTCCTTCTGACTTAGACAGGCTCAAACTTTAGCTGTTCTTAGGGTTATGCTTTAGCCAGTCAAATTTACTAATCAGTAGCTGAAATCGGTGGCCAACCGTCTCTTCCTCCCCTGTTTTTGGGAAATGGAGCTTCCAATTCCTGCCACAGAATAACTCCTGGAGTGGCTTGAGCTGGCAAAGTAGGATGACCACCGGCCTCCGTGGCGTGGCCTATAATTTCCCAGAGAGGCTGGCACAGCTCCCCGCAGCTTCCTCCCTGCCCGAGGTGGGCCTGGTGTTTAGGCTAGAGTGGCAGTCTGATCTAGATGGAAAAAAAGCCAGTGCCTACCAGCACTGTGATTTTCAGTCTGCCCTGCTTCCCCTCATGTCAGGCACAGAGTTAAGATGGCAGCTACTGGCCTATTTTGACTTGTACAGGTTCAAACTTTGGTTATTCTTGGGACTATACTTTAGCCCGCCGAATTTACTAATCAGTAGCTGAAGTTGGTGCCCAGCCGTCTCTTCCTCACCCATTTTTGGAAGCGGAGCTTTCAATTCCAGCTGTGGAACAGCTCCATAGGCGGCTTGTGCCGCCAGTTGAAGATGGGCACCAACCTCCAGGGCATGGAGTGCTGTACTCACGAATCTTCTCTGCAGATGGGCAGTCTCCTCCTTCCATGCTTTCAAGGATGTTGCAGGATGCACTTCTGGTCTCCTGGGGCCCCCAAACAAGTGCTCTATATAGCTGCGGGTGATCACCAACTGCCCTGTAACAGGAGCTGATTCTCTGAGCTCTTTACTCTGCCGCCATCTTGCTGGTTGTCACCGACCATTTTTCCTTCTGGTTTTGCAAAGGAGGTATATCCCCTATGAAACTTCAGAATATGTGAAAAGATCATAAAATAATATGGAGTTGTTTCCAAATAATGAGCAGTGCCCAGATCCAATGAGAGAATAAAGAGATGAGGAATGTTTAACAAAAGAAATGAGGCTGATGGTTCCAAAACTGTATCTTTAAGAAAGTCTGACCCATCAACAAAAGAAGATCTAGAGAAACTTCAGTTCTCCTGGGAAATCATTCAGGACCTATGTATGGTGGTGGTTTTGTTGGTGGTGGTGTTACCATACGTCTTCTCTCTCACCACCCATGTACACATACTCAGGGGGCAGGTCTTATTCTCTATTCCAAATCTGCCTGATTCCTGACAGAACCCAAGGATCCTACTTTGGTTGTGGAGTTGGATCTGCCAACTCCTTCCATTCCTGGCTAGGACAGGCACTGCCTTCACCGTAACATAGTTACCTGTGGGCCCAGCCTCCTGTACCTACCCACTTTATTTCAGAATCCCAGCCCTTATTCAGAGAAAGAACAGAGCACTTATGCTGAGCACCAGTTCATAAAGTCACCTGCAACAGAGAGAAGAGAAGTGGACTATGAAGGTGTGTGGCAGTTTGAAGCTTTTGTGGACCCCAGAAAATCCTGTTCTTAAAGCTAATCCATTCTTATTTGTGTAAACCTATTGTAGGTGGCCCAGGGTGGGTCTTAATCCTCTTACTGGAGTCCTTTATAAATGGGAGTATAAAAAGCCACAGACACGAAAGCTGCAGAGACAGAGAAAAAAACTCCTAGAAGCTGGGAGCAAAGGCCCAGGAGCCAGAAGAGGAAATCAACAAAACACAGAAGCTGAGAGGAGGCAAAGAAAGCAATGAGGCTTGGAGGAGAGGGGAGAGACAAGTGCACATGACCATGTGCCTGATGATCCACAGCTGTAGCTTGGGGAGAAGGCATCTCCTGAGGATGCCTTGATTTAGACACTTTCATGGCCTCAGAACTGTAAGCTTATAAGTTAATAAGTCCCCATTGTAAAAGCCAACCCATTTCTGGTATATTGCTTTGGCAGCCTTTAGCAAACTAAAACAAGGTGAAAAAATATGGTGGAAAGTGGGCTGATCTCAGGCAGAGCACGGCTGCTTGGCCAATAACTAACCATCAATGATAAGCATGTTACTGAGTTTCTGAGGGGAGTTAAACCAACTGGCAACAATCCTAAACCTAGAGCCTCAAGAATAGGAGAAAATCAGTGGGTGGTAAAGGGGGTGAAATAGAGAGCACAACAAATACAGCGGTAGAAGACTGGCCTATAAAAAAAAGCTCATGGAATGCAATTGCTACAAGGGGGAATGCAAGACAAAAAAGGAGGGAGAAAGTCAACATGGATGAATTTGAAAACCACTATTAAACAAAACTCACTGAGCAGTTTCACATTTCAGTTCTTATTATTAGTTATAAATGCACCTATCACTATGACTTCTCCCCAGAGAGGTCATTATTTATGTCTTAATCTAATAAAGACCGTTAAAAGAATGATCACATATCTCCAGTCTCTGCACATTGCAAGTCTTCCTGTTCCCATCAAGCCATAATCATTGTTTAAAAGTACCATTCTCATATGTTCTTTTTCTGTTTAAAACCCTCCATCATTCCTCAATACTAAAATAAGTTTGTAGCCCTATTCAGGGAATTCAAAGCCCTCTGATATCTGGCCTTTACCTCTTCTCAATATTTTCCCCCTAATTCTACTGCCCACACCTTCTACTGTGGCCAAGTTAAACCATCAATCATTCAGTACTTTTGCAAGTTCCCTGGTCTTCATAGCTTTTCCCACACTCTCCCCTCTTAAGTGTCAAGTATCATTGAAGGCATGTTTCAAATGCCATTTCCTCCATGAAGAAAAGTCCAAAGTAATTCCTGGCTTCCCCTAATTCCCACATAAATGCATTTTATGAATTTCCTCTCTTGCTAGACTTTATTAGTCATATATGGACTTAGATGGGTGAATGGATGGGTAGACTTATACATCCAGAGATATTGTCTACTGCTGAGCTAAATGGCAGGTACAGACCATCTAAGACTTGTGAAAACATTAGGAGTGCTTGCTCCAAAGTCAGAGAAAACTGAGTTTGAAGCCAGGCTCTAACAGTTTGCTAGCTATGACACTGAGTAACTTACTAACCTCTTTAACTGAGGTTTACTAATCTGTTGAAAAAAAGGCAGAAAGGAAAAGGTGAATAAAAGGATGAAGGATTGTCCTTAGCATAGTTCTGGGAAATAAAATATATTCAATGACTATTTGTTATTAACAATATCAATATACTTAATTAGCACTAATATAATTATTAGAGATAAAGTTCTTGCCAGATTCAGTTTTGTACAGCCCATGATGTCTAGCATATACAAGGCACTCAACTCATTTTGGCTGAATGAAGGTAATCTGTTTCATGTTTCATTTATAAGAAGGCAATAGGATAAGATAAGCCCAGAATACAAAGGTCTCTGTGGTAAAAATAACAGGAAAAAAACTTGAAAATGAAAGGGACATCCTTAGAAAGGGATGTGATAAAGAAGGTGGTGGAGTAGACAGTAAAGACTAGGGACGCAAAAATCATAATATTAGAAACACTACGCACAACGCAATATCTGTAAAATAGAAATTGACAGATTAAAGCAGGTGTTCATAGTGGTTTGTTCCTGAGTGGGCCTCAGGGGCCTGTGAGCCCTCTGAAACTGTATGCAATGTTGGAAAATGAGAAAGAAGCCATAGCTTTCATCAGATTCTCAGAGTGCTTTGTGACTCCAAAAAGATTAAGGAACCCTTTTTAGAGAAAGAATATATCAGAAAGGACAATTAGAGATCACAGAGAAAAAGATAACTTGTATTTAATGTAGAGATATTATTTGGAATGATTAACATAAACTGTAAGAGATAGCTAATATGAAGCTCCTAAATAGAAAACAAAGAGAATTATGACTTTAAGGATTAAAAACATGCACCTTTTACCTCCCTTCTGGGAGAAAAAAAAAAAAAGATTAAGTCTTGAAGGATGGAAAGTTGTCAGGAAATGAACTAGCCAAAAGGAGGCAGAGAAGAAAAGAAAAAAGAGAACAGGAAAAAAAAAAAAGAAAACATGTCAAGTACATGATAAACTAACACGCAGTTGATAGAGAAAAGAAAATAGAAAGAACTTAAAAGGAGATGCTAAAATCTTTTTACATAAAAACAAAACAAAACAACAAAATGCAAATAAAACACCTTGTTGGTATAAAATAAAACAGGAGCTGTTAAATGTATAATATAGTACATTATTATAAGGCATTACAATTTACTTACATTACAACATGTTAGCTTAGGATGCATTTCAGTGGAAGAGTTTAATGAACACATGTAGTCATTTTAAATAACTGACATCATTTTAACTGCCTTTTCACAATCACTATCCACTGAAGCACTTTTCTTTTAAAAATTATCTCTATAGAAACTAAACTGCACCAATCCCTTAGAATTCTCTACAATATTAGAGCCTCAAAACACTATAGGCTTGTGCAATATTAGTGATATTGATTTATACTTTCATTTTCAAGAAATAAATCTATCTCACTCAGAAACCTACTCAGAGAATATAGAAGCTTGTAATTTATCACAATATCTAACAAGCATATATCAGTTCTCTGTGCATAAAAAAGATACCATATTTAGTATTTTGTCTATTCTTACTTCAAATATTTTCCCAATTTAAGATAATTCAAGAATATAGAAATTGATAAGATCCAAATTTGAGCTTAGTTTAAACAATGCACTTAGAGTTTGACTCAAAGAGATTGAATTAAATCACATGAAAAAAATTTTCAATTATTTTTATCTTCTTTGAAATACTTATTATATTGCTATATGTTAAGATTTGAGTAACAATCATAGTTATTAAATATATTGAGGAAAGAAGAGAAATAGGATTTATATAGCTTGAGATAATGTCTATAAAATAATTATTTTTATGTATGATTTGTTTTAAATAATATGAAGAGAAACAAATATTATTTTTACAGTGAAAGACAAAATATATTATAAATCCAAAATCCACTGTGTAAATACAAAACCCTAGAGACTGCTTATGTAATATTGGATTCCTGAACTCAAGAAGGAAGTCCATTGGGAAACTATACTACCAGAATATTAGGCTCTGGAAAATTAACTTATGCCAGGAGTTATGATTCCAACTGAAGAGAAGTAGTCATATCTTGAGTCCAAGAACAGCTACATAATTTTCAGGCCCAAAGCAAACTGGAAATGTGGAGCCCTTTATTCAAAAATTAAGAATTTCAAGATAGTTAAAGCAGAACATTAAACTATACCCAGGGTGTTTCTAATTGCAGGATCCCACATAACTGCACAGATTTAATGTCCATGAAGCTGACTCTGGCTTGGCCCTTACAAGCCTAATCAGAGAGTTTTAGAATCAGATAACATGATTCTTTAAACAGCCATCATAGGTGCCAATGGAAAATTCAAATTTACCTTACAAAAGAATTTAAGGCATACCTTGATGTAGGATTTAATAACTTGAGTCAGAACCTCCTTTTGCATTTTTAATGAAAGATGCAAGTATCTACATACCTGGTTTAGTATAAAGGTGTCAAGGAAGACATTATGGGACTTTTAATGCTTCTTGGCCATGATGGGTAACCTTCTCCACTGTCCCCCTAGATGACAGTTGCCTAGTGAGAAGGATGGTCAACAATGAAGGTAGCACTAAGGAAGATAAACTTCTGCAGAAGCAGAAGGGATAGGGCAAATCACGTAGAGGAAAAACTCACAAGACGGCAGCAGTAGGAAAGAATTTGATAACTCAAGCCAATCTCCACTTCAGGCTCAGCATTCGATGTGGTGGAGCAATCCCAGCTGGAGCACAGGCATGACGGCCCTTGGCTGAGGAGAGCAGTAAGGGAGCTTCTGTAAGGCAGACGTAGGTGGGTGTTTGCAAAGAGAGGTTCTAAGAGACTCAGAGAAAAAGACTATATTTGTATTTTCTAGAAAACAAGGCAGCATGACAGCGGTTGACAGCACAGAGTCTGTAATCGGGAATCAGGCAACCTGGGTTTGGGTTGGGCTTTGTTCTTTGCTGACGTTTCTGTGCCTCCTTTCTATCATTTATAAAATCAGACTTTTGTGATCACTTACCTCAGAGGATTGTTGCAATGATCAAATGAGCTAATAAATTTAATTTAATGTACTTACAACCATCCTTGTCAAATATTTGCCTTCTATGGAATTTTTCTATGGAAGTCAGAAAGCAAACTTGGCCATTCTTGAAATTAACTCAAAGAATATAAATTGGTAAATCACCTACTTATGTCTGAGACTGGTATAAGGCCAAAAGCAGACCTTAAAAATCTTTTGACTATAAAATGATATAAATTCCTAGAACTACAGTTTTTACATTAGAACTCCAAAAGGAATTTGCAATCAAGACAAAGATTTAAGGAATGTTACAAATAAAAAGAATTCTCATCAACTCTGGGGATAAAACTAGCATTTGCTTAAGCTGTGATCAATGACTCTGAAGGGTTAATTTAAAAGGCACTGTCTTCTCTTGCTTTTATAACCTGGCTACATAAGTCACCTACTGTTAAGATTTAAAAGACAGTGTTCTCATCTCAAAATAAGAATTCATAAACACACATTCGTGAACACACGCATTCATACACACACACGTTTTAATCTATGTGACCACAAACCAAGACAATTACCATCTGTTGCAGTTTACATTTGTTGGAAGGTCAGATTTTTAGTTATGGATACAATTTATAAAAGTGGTATTGACAACCATGCAAGCAAGTATGAAAAGGGAAAAATTCTCTTGAATTAGAATGACTTCCAATAACCCCTACACTTTTTCAAAATTCAAAATATTACCTCCTTTCATCTGAGTAACCTACTTTCATTATACAGAATTATATCAAACATGTTTGGCTGACTTCAAAGATTATTCCCTGGATACCCATTCATTTTTTCCAAATTTTAGAAATCAGAGTTAATCTGGAAAACTCCAATAGCCATAGTAATTTCTTAAGATACCCCATGTTTTTCAGCCACAGCCTATATCTGCCTGATTTAGAGTCTAAATTGGATTTAAGGAATATCCATATTTACATGGTGATAAATAATTTCCATTTACTCACCACTAATTGTGTGCCAGGAACTGTGTTAATTCCCTTTGCGTGCCATTTAATCTTCAAAATAGTTGGAGATGGTACTGTTACTAGTCCCATTTCACAAATAAGGAAACTGAGGCCTAGAGAGATTATGGAACCTGTCCAAAGTCCCATAGCTAGTATGTAATTTAAGAACCACATTTGGCCGAGACCTAAAAACACTGGCCTAAACTAATTGAAGGTGACATTTTTAAGAAGTCTAGAAACAGGCATTTGCAGCTCAGAAACATCAGGTCTGAAGTCTCCGTGATTCTTCCAGTTCTTAAATATTTGTTGCAAGGTGGCTGCTCCAACTCTGGTGACAAACCAGTACTCGAGGTCAGAAGGAAGGAAGGGGGAGGGTCTCTGCTCATATCCACTAAGTGGGATCCTCTTTCAAGGAGTTTCCCAGAAGCCACACACAACAATGACCACTTAATATTTCTTTGGCAAATATATATGTAACCCTGTTTGCAAATAAGTCTAAGAATTGCAAGGACTGTGGGGAGGGGAGTTGTTGTTTTTTGTTGTTGTTGTTTTTGTTCTTTTTTGTAAAAGCGGGGCATATTACTACCTTGCCAAAATCAGGTTTGTTAGTAAGAAAGGGAGAAAGGGCTACTACTGGGTGGGAAACCATCAGTGTGCCAGGCTGGAAGCTGACCTCTCCTGTCTGCATTTTCCGACCTAGGAAAGAGTTTCGGCCCACAAGTGCTGATAAGAATGCTTCCATTCCTCTCTGTTCATCACCATTCTTTCCTCCATTTGGCATAGAGAGAAGATACTCATATTTGCCCACATTACCCACGGGTACATCTAAAGAAAAACATAGCCTCGTTCCCTTCTCTTCTTTAAGTTTTCTGCCCTCAAATTTAACAAGCCCATAAAACAGATGTCAAAATGAAAGTTTTCACTGAGGCACCAAAGGGAGTGATAAGCCAGGCATCCTTATAAGTATTTCAAAGTAGGAAGCTGAGAAGCAGTGAGAAGACTCACTTTGATCAAATGTATAATATGGCCAGGACTGTGGAATTACGGAGATCAGAAGATTTGCTGTTGTTTTCCTTTCCAGAGAAATTTTTGAGAAGCTAGTGGAGTGCTATGAATCCATCGTCCATTAATTCCTTGTTCTTATCACAAGAGATCAGTTTCACCAGACCCATTCAGAGAGCTTGAGATGGATTGCTGGGTGTCTGGGGGAATATAGTGGACATGGGTTTGAGAAACACCTAAGGGTTCCCAAAGCAAGAGTGTGACTAGCAGCTGAACACAGTAGGACAGGGAAAGAGAGCCCAGGCTGTGTTGGAGATAGCTACAATTCTACAAAAATGCTTGAGTTGTTCTCCTGGTCTAAAAGTGGACCATGCAGAGAGAGCCACCACCTAAAGGGGTGAGAGGACCAACAGTGAGCGTGGATATAAGAGGGGCCACCAGAAAATCACACACTGAGGGGAGTCTTCAAACGACTAGAAAGTACAGTTGAATATTCCAGGGGGAATGCTGAGAAACTCAGGAAAGCACTCCTGAACGAAAGAGATCCATGGGAGTATCTGCCAAACCCAGAGAGCATGAAGCCATGCTAACAATGCCAGTTAAGTAAGAGACTTCCTAGTCTCTTGTCTCTCCTCTTCCCCACTTGCCCTTCACTGATCCTGGAGAGGCCCAGAAGCATAGCCAGGGAGTTGTGCGGACGGAAGCAATGAGGAGAGAAGGTGCTTCGCTGTCTGAAAAGGCAGTGGCTCCAAGCTGCTAGCCCCAGCTGAGAGAAGAGAAAAAGTTTCCCTTAAACAAGCATTGGCATATAAGTAACTGTTTTAATAACTAAATTGAGACTGTGTTTGCAACTTAAAGGGACCATAGGAGATTTTGTTACCTAAATCATAACAAATACATATACACCTGCCTGAGATTTTATCCGTGAGTTTTTATCCGGGCAGAGGAAGCTTTTATTCCCCTGGAGCAGATTTAAAGGGAGCAGCGGGAGACAAAAGTGAATTTGAATTGAAGTATATCCTGTGGACCCTGCTTGGTCCCCATGCTGGTTACATTCACCTTTTGTTTTCTGTCTTCCTTTGCAGAGGCTACCAGGTAGAGCCTGTCCCTGGCCAGTTCCTCAGTCTGATCTCTGTGCTCTGACTCCTGTGCCCGAGGCTATGAGGACAGTCCATTGGCTAAGGGATGCAGAGGAAAAGGGGGGAGGGTTGGGGGGTATTTGTCTTCAGTTCAGGGGAAGGCAGGACAACCGGCCATTTTCTCTGAATCTTTAGCCGGTTCCTTCATTAAATCAGTATCATTTATAAAGTTGAGATTCCAATTCCTCTTTCTTCACCTCGATGAGTTCACACTGTACAAATCTGAACCCTGAAGGAAACAGTGCGATTAGCCCCATACACTAAATCCTGACAGTGACAGAGCCAGGACTGAAATCCAGAATTGCTGCTGAAGCCCAGGCTCCTAACCTCTTCCCTGTACTATTTCCCAGAGAAAGAGAGGGATGATAGGACTACCTACAGCAACCCAGTTCTGTCCGACATGTGAGGTCCCTGAGGAAATCAAATGTACTGAATTCACCTGGAAAATGATCACCCGCTTATCATTAGGTTTGAGTCCTACAGTCCAATGTTGAGCTAGGCTGAATCAGGATTCCTTCCTGAGCTAAAGGAAACAGCACAGCTAAACTTCTTTGCAACCTACCCCTAAACCCACACACAACAATTTGATTTTGCTACTCTAATTGGGAGGAAAGCCTGGTCCAGAAGAAGCAACATGTTCAAGATCATGAGAACTATGGCAAAAATGCAGAAAATGCACCCAAAGCTGGATGGCCTACCAAATACTGGATAATCTCCCCAGTGCTTTCAAGGCATGATTATCTTCCAAGGCCTTCTGGTCTCATCTGTTTACGGAAGCAAGAACTTCAAGGAATAATGAAGATACCAAAGGGACATACCTCTCCACTCTGGTAGATAAAAGCACATCCCCACTGCTTGTTATTTCCACACAATAAAACTGCTCCTGCTTGGGGCCACTTATCCTGCTTGGGGGCAGAGGGAGGCTGAGTCAGAGAGGAGAAGCAAGCACTCCCTGCAGGAATGGTATTTTGCTGTAACAGGCATCCTTTCAGAGTCTATTTTGTTCTTTATATTACTATGATATCACTCCTTTTATGTTTTCATAAGCAAGCCAACTTTCATATAGTGCACAGTAACTTTTAGGCCCCTCTCTTTTGCTCCCAGCTTTGGAACCCACTGAAACACAGATATAGACTTTAAACGTATGAAAAATTCCATGTCAATAAGAAAGCCGATTGGAGAATGCGGCATTAGATGAGCCTGCTATGTCTTTATCTCACTGTTAATCAACTGCATGAGAGCTGGAAACCTAACGCCTCCTTCATGGTAGTCAAGTTGATGGCAAAGAAGGGCCAAGATGGAAAGTCCAGCCAAAAGGGTAGTTCTGAAAAAGAATGAGGCTGGAGGGCTGAGTACAGGGAGCTGAGCTCTTGCTGCCCAACACACAAGTAGGCAAGTCATTTCCTCACCTGGGCAAGGGTAAGTGATGGCACAGATAAGCTGGATGCTCTTTCTCCAACCTTTCCTCTCCTGGGGAGCAGGCCGCACTTCCTTTTATGGAAATTCAGAGCATAGAGAATAAATCTCCGCCCAGCAACAAAGTGGACAGAATAAAGCTGTTTTGTTTTTCCAAAAGTCCAAAGCATAGCTCCTGGGAAAATCTGGCCTGCAATTTATTCAATGCTGAACAGAATGACTAGAGATTAGCAGTGCTGAATGCCTTTGGTCGAGCCTGTCTTACAGGTCTCAAGACCTATTTGCTCCAAGAATAAAGTTTTCATTTAAAGTGAGCACTTTGAACTGTCACAGACCAAGTGACCTGCATGCTACAGTTATATTCAGCAGTCAGTATTTATGCCCCTCAAGGCATAACCTTATGTGGTGCAAACTATACATCTTCAGCATTCCTAAGTTTCTTTTTTGGTTATCTGTCTTATATGTGTTGGTATTAAAGATAAAAAAAATCAGACATCTTAGCTACTCTTGTCTAAGGGATACAAATGTAAATACATCCTCATTAATTCTAGATATAACTTTTTCAAATGAAGGTATTACCATTGATTCTTAAATGACTTTTGAAAGAGAAAGCAGATTCATTTGCTCCATGCCTTCAGTTTTTGCTAATGTATACCACATGGCAATTAATGGAAGTTAGAAGTTTGAAGATGTGACATCAACTCTTAAAATACACACTTTAAATATTTTTTATCAACCTGGAAATTCATTTGAAGAGTGTCTTGAATGTCTTAATTTCTAGCCCTTCCCAACATTTGGCAAGGAACCTAAAAAATATTTTCTAAATTAGTCATTTTGATAAAGGGTGTTTTTTCCCTCCTCATCAAATGTTTTAAAATGGATTATTAATGACATTAAGTAGGGGGCAAGGAACAGGAGAAAAATGCTGGGTTTTTTACTTGTTCATTAAGTCTACTAATTAGTAGGGATTTGTTTTTAGCCTTTACTTAGTGCAAAAAGTTATCACTATTTTTTTCTATTATAAATGTAAAGACAAACCAGGAGGAGAAATAACTTCAAGCTCTATATCATATTTATTATCCTCATTGGTGAACTGAATAATTGAGTGGAGAGGTGTGAAATTCTATCAGAGGAAAACATGTTGTTTTAAAAGGAAGTGCTGACATGCGGACTACAATTAGACAAAAAAAATATATGATTCTGACATTTAAAAATCTTTTATAGAAATAAAACTGTGTGTACAATTGTGTCATCATCTACACAGTTCACAGTTTTCACCGATCCAAATAAAGTGTATATATTTTTACATATAATTCAGTTAGCAACCACAACACTGTAAATAATCAAATATAGAAAGATAATGACAACTCAACAGGAAATGAGTGTATTTTTACACTCTCCTTTCTTCACTACATGATGATTATGATTTTTTTTGGTAAACTTACCCGTCCACTAATTCAAGTTAGATAGTATTTTCAGATTTAGTTTAATGAGTGTTTTGAGTATTTCTACTTCCCTGAATGGATTTGTAGCACTGCTATATTTAATAAAAATCTGAAAATGTTAAAACTCACCCAGAGGAAACTTTCGTCATCTTGAGATACCTTGAGGCTTTGATATTATTAAATCATTTCATTAATGTTGATTGACAACAAATTACACCAATGACAAAAGGATCTTGTTATGAAATCATCACCTTATAGTAATTTTAAAACAAAATAATTATTGTGGACAAGAAAACAACATGATTTAAGAGGCTAAACGAAGGAATGAGAACAGTGAGTATGAGTCGTGGCTCATTAACAAGGTCAATGGAAGACCAGGAGGAGTTTCTACCATATTGAAAAACCTATTTCTCAGAATTTCCATACATCACCCCACCACCACCATGTTGTATTGTTGTGGAACATTTGTTAGAAATTATGAAAGAACATCATTGAAATTTTCTTGCTCACTATAGTCTATAGCTTTTATTTGATGTGTTTTGCCCACAAATCACCCTATTGTTAGCACCATGTATTAGTTTTATATATTTGTGATGTATGGGAATCCTGAGTGTGATGCATGATCGTTATGTAAATTCACAACTTCTCTAATAAAGCATTCTCTTTATCAGTGAAACTACTGCTGACTTCCCTTTTGTATATAAATCAGAAGCACTACTTTTCCCTTCTTTTTTCACTAATACTTTTCTTTGTTTTCTTTTGGTCTCCCTCCACAGCTTTCCATGTTTTCTGTTTCTTTATTTTAGTCTATTACTTTTGGAGTTAGCATCCATGATGTTGGTTCCATCAGTTTTTTATCATTGACTCAGTTTCCAGAATGTCAAAACATGTATTCTGTATGGATTTTCCCCAAGTCATTGTGGTTTTCCATTATTCAGCAAGATGCTTTTCTTCATTGTATTATCTTCTCATTTATAAAGGCTATTCTTCGTTAAAATGGGTGTTATTAATATTGGCAGTATTTCAGGGCCTTCTTAGATGTTTCTGTTACATTCATACTTAACTGGAACTTTAAATTACAAGTTTAAGACTATTCCTTTCCTCCTTTAAGCTTAACAGTGAAAGTATTATTAATATAAAAAGTATTAATACCAGTCCTTTCTCATATTACCTCCAAATTTTTTAAGCAGTTTTATTCACACAATATACAATCCATCCAAAGAGTACAATTAATCATTAAATTCCAAAATTTACTAAAATATTCTTATGCTTTCTTTTTCATCCTGTAGTTGAAAAATAGCAGAATTCATAACAATAATATTTTTACACAGATTTTAAGTTTCAAAGATGGAGCTTGAAAGTAAATGTTTAATCTCTATCAACACATCTGTGTCATTTTACAATACATAATTAGTTAATGAACTTAGATTATGTAAATTCAAATTTAGTTTCCACTACTCTTTAATTATTTGAAAATCATTGTTTCCATGATCACTATAAAGAGTTGCTGCCTCACATCTACCACCCCTACTGGATGCTATTTTTTCTTTCAAAAGAATACATTTAGCTTTTAATGTATATATAAAAATATTTCATATGTATGTATATATCTGTCTATATAAATATGCAGAAAAGTGCAGAAATACGAAGTATGCATCTAAGAATACACGCATGTCCATCCACACACACCAAGGAAAACTATTATTCTGAAATTTATCATCATAGATTAGATTTCCCTCTTGTTGAATTTTATATAAATGGAATATTACAATATGCACTCATTTATTTCTGGTTTCTTTTATTCAACATTATATTTGTGAGATTCATTCATATTTTTTTAATGTGTTCCTTCTCATTGCAGCATATATTCCATATTGTGAGTCAGAATATACTACAATGTTTTAATCCATTCTCCTACTAATAGCCATGGAGTTTGCCAGCTTTTGGTGATTATGAACAATATTGTAATGAATAATTTTGGATCTACTTTTTAGGGAATACCAGGTGGAGTTTCTACAGTGAGCATTTCTATTCATTCAGCTTTAGTATATATTGTAAACACTTTTACAAAGTGAAGGATTCAATTTGTAAATCCCATCAGCAATAAATAAACATTTCCTCCACATCATCACCAACTCTTGGTTATGTCTGTCTTTTTCATTTTAGCCCTTCTGATGTATGTGCAGTGTTTAATTTGCTTTTCCCTGAATGACAGTTGAAGCAAAGCATCTTTCCATGGTCATTGGCCCTTTGGATATCCTCTTTTGTAAAGTGCCTGTGCAAGTCTTTTTTCACTGGACTGTCTTCTAGTTGTTACAAATTTGTTGGCATTCTCTACGTATTTTAGAAATGAGTCCTTTGTCAAGTAAATGTATTTCAAATATTGTTCATTCTGTGAGTTGCCTGCTAATTTGCTTTGGCTTCTTTAACAAATTACTATAAGCCCAGTGGTTGAAAACAACAGAAATTTATTCTCTCCGTGTTCTGGAGGCCAGAAGTCTGAGATCAGTGCCATTGGGCCAAAATCAAGGTGTGCACAGGGCTGCACTCCCTCCAGGTACTTTAAGGGAGAATCTGTTCTTTGCATCTTCCAGCTTTTGGTGATTGCCAGCATTCCTTGCTTGTGGCTGAATAATTCCAATCTTTTAAGACTAACATCTTCAAATTTCAGGTACTTTTTCACGTTGCCTTTTTTCTCTGTGTATGTCTGTATCAAATCTCCCTCTGCCTCCCTCTTATAAGGGTACATGCGATTGGATTTAAGCCCCATTGGATATTCCAGGATAATCTCCCCATCTCAAGATCCTTAATTTATCACATCTGAAAAGACTTTAACATTCACAGCTTCCAAGAATTAGGACATGATATCTTTGGGTGGCCATTTTTCTTAATGATGTCTCTTGCTAAGCATAAATTGTTAATTTTAATATTGTCTAATTTATCTATTTTCCCTTTAAA
>JAQZBX010065965.1:0-16196 GCA_029593785.1 Cabassous unicinctus
TGTAGCCTAGTAGTAATTCTTAAAGTTTATTCATGATTTTCAGTATTGCTTGTCTATTCTATGTTCTTTGAATTTTCCTATGTATGTTAAATCCAAATACAATTTCTACAAAATAACTACTGGGTTTTGAATGTGAATGCATTAAATCTGTAGATAAATGTTGACAATTGACATATAAATGCTAATTGAGTTTTCAAATTCATTAGCTAATTTCATCTCCTCATTTACTTATCTCTCTTCAATGACTTAATGTCTTTGTAAAGCTCTTGCATGATTTTTATCTGATATATTTTTAAAATATTGTAAATTGATATTACCTTAAATTTAAATTTAAAATAAATTTACCTAAAAATAATTTATGTTTCATTTTTAGTATATAAAATTTAAAGACTTTGCATACTGCTTTCACATCTTTCAACCTTGTTTAATTCACTTATTGATTCTAGCAGTTTTGGCAAATTCTCTAGTGTTTTCTATGTAAATAATTTTGTCCTCTGCCAATAGGGACTGTTACATGTCTTCCAATTTCTATTACTTTCATTTCTTTTTAACTTACTGAAATGGTTAGAACCTTCAGTATAATTCTCTGTAAAACAAGTAAGAGTGGAAACCCTTGCTTAATTTCTCTTGCTAGGGGTAAATTATTCAGTAGTTGAACTGTAAAAATGATATCAGTTGCAAGTTTCATATAGATGTCTTTTACCAGATTGAGGAATATTACTTCTATTGTTAGTTTGCTCAGAAGTATTGTCAAGAATACAGTTGAATTTTTTTAAATCCTTTTTCTGTAAACACTGTGGTAATCATGTAAGAATTCTGGTAATATAGGGATTAACATGGATTGATTTTCAATTTAATCAACCTTACATTCATTGGCCAGAATACAAGTGATCATGATATATCACTAATTTGATATGTTGTTGTATTTGATTGCATTTGTATTTTGCTAAAGATTTTTCTGTCTATTTTCATAAGGGCTACTTACTGCTAATTTACTTTTTTCCCTAATGTCACTATCAGATTTAGGTGCCTGGATCATACTGACTTCAAAACATAACCAAAAATACTGGGATTATTATATCCTCATCTATTTTCTGGAAGAGTTTATATCAGATTAGTATTAATTATTTTCTAAGAATTTACCAAGAAGGCCATATGTATCTGTATTTTTCTTCATAAGAATTTTGTGATTACAAATTTACACCATCAATGAACATACAGCTTTTCAGCATTTCCATATTTAGTTAATTTTAGTAGGTTGTGTCTTTCAGAAAAAAAATGCACTTCCTTTAAAGTTGTCAAACTTGTGTGATAAATTTTATTATAACATTTCCTTGCTACCTTTGTAATGAGTTTAGCTTCTAGGATATCTACTCTTTCATTCTTAATGAAATTTTCATCCTACCCCATTTTTTGTGACCAGACTTGCTAGGAGTTTTCAGTTTAATTAATACAGTCACATAAAATTTTGGACTATTAAATTGTCTTTTTTCATTCATTTTATCAATATCCACTGTTACATTTATTATTTACTTATTTGTACTTATTTTGGATTTAATTTACAAGTCTATTCCTCTCTTCTTAATGAGAAAACTTAGGTCACTTTTCTTCAAAGCACTGCTATACCTGCATTCCACAATTATTGCTATTTTGTATTTACATTATAATTCAGTGCATTTTTATGTTTTAAGGGATTGTTTTTCTATATTTTATTTCAAGATATGTGGTTTAATTTTAAAATATCTGATTATTTTCTTGATAATGCAGTTTTTTCCATTTTTTAAATTTAATTCATTGTCTTTATAGACCATATGCTGAAGGTATTTTATTTTCATGGAACATACTCTGGAATTTAATAAGACCTGTTTTATGGCCCATCATAAGTTTATCACTGTGAACAATCTTTGTATATTTGAAAAGGGTGTGCTTTCTTCAATTTTGGGGATGCAGTATTCTTTGAATATCAAATTGGTTCAAATTTTTGTTGTACAAATCTTCTACACATATTTTTACTGAATGACTGCTAAAATCTGAAACTCTGATTATGGATTTTTCTATTTCTTCTTTTAGTAGTATCAGATCTGCTCATTGTATTTTAATGTTCTGTTATTAGGTGAAAATAAATTTAAGATTGTTATTATTTCTTATGAATTAATCATTTTATCATTATTAAATGTTCCACTTTATCTCTGGTGATATGCCTTATCATAAGATTCACTTTGGTAGATGTATTAGTCAGCTAAAGGGGTGCTGATGCAAAATACCAGAAATATGTTGGCTTTTATAAAAGGGTATTTATTTGGGGTAGAAGCTTACAGTTACCAGGCCATAAAGCATAAGTTACTTCCCTCACCAAAGTCTGTTGGCACATGTTGGAGCAAGATGGTTGCCAACGTCTGCAAGGGTTCAGGCTTCCTCTTCCTCTTAAGGCTCCATGGCACCAGCTTCTTCCAATATCAGCTGTAGGCTGGGATACATCTCATCTCTCTCCAGGCTCAGCTGCTCTGCCCTCTCCACAAGGCCAGCTGTAGACTATCAGGCAAATGGCTTGTCTCTTTTCCCAGGGCTTCTGCCATGTCTAATGGAGACTTCTCTCCTTCCTCAGGTATCTGCTTCTCTGTGTGCTTACTTCCTGGGCTCCAGGATCAAAACTTCAACCTCCCTTCTCTGCAGTGTGGTTTCTCTTTGAGTATCTGGGGTGGGGACTCACCATCCTAATGATGTGGCCCAATCAAAGCCTTAATCATTATTTAATCAAGTAAAAGTGAAATCTCTGAATCCAATCCAATCTAATATGTACAGAGGAACACACCAGTTCACAAATATAATCCAATATCTATTTTTGGATTTCATAAACAATATCAACCTGCTACACACCACCCTCTGAATTCCAAAAAGACATTACAATATTCAAAAAACCTTATTTCAGTAGCAATGCTAAGTCAAAAATCATATCACAATCAGGCTATGAAAAAATCAGTTTGTCTTGGGGCAAAGTCCTGTCTGCTGAAGACTTCTGAAACTTACAAAAACATTTATCTGCTTCCAATATACAAATGGACAGGCAATGTAATAAAAACATTTTTATTACTATAAGGAGAAATTGGGAGGGAAACATGAGTCACGGGTTCTCTACAGTTAATAAAACTGCAGGGCATACTCCATTTGATTTCAAATCTGAAAGTCATTCTTAAGATGATGGTTTCTTCTCCCTGTGGCCTCATGAGGATCTCCCCATTCCACAGGCTTGTCCAACAGCCATTTTCTTCATTCTATCCACATCAAGCATTTGAGTGTCAACCAAGCTCCAGATCTCACCTTCCAAGAACATTGGGGTGATTGCCACACTTTACCCAATTTTGGGGTTAGAGTCTTAACCCCCCTAGTACAGTGAAGTGAAGACAACATCGTCCCTAACCTTTGGCATACAGGCCCACTCCTCTCAGAGCTATGGGGTGGAAACCTTAACCTCCCTAATCCTTGTGGAATGTGCTCCACACTCTCTGTACCCTGGGGCAGCAAAACTCTCCCTAAACATTGGGTGGGAACATCCACCCCCTTCAACTGCCAGGGCAAACTCATCATCTCTGTACTTGTGGGTGGCGTTCCTCTCATGGCCCAAGGTGATATCTTAATTCCAGATCTCAGTTTCTATGGTTTTCCTCTTAAAGCTGTTTCCTCCTTTAGCTTTCCCCTATATGTTTCTTTTAGTCCAAGCTGACAGTGGTTTTGTTCATACAGCTCTCAAAAAAAGTGTGTTGGTTTCGCATGCAAGAAGCAGTGGTCCAAGCCATCAGACAGTAAGACTTTCCACATGTCTTTCCTAGATAACTGCATTTTCAATCCTGATTTACAAGTTCCAAGTTAAGTTATGTCCTCAAATGGGCCACTATTGTCTAGGGGCTTGATGTCCAGAGGCTTGGAATTTTCAGAATCTGTTTCTGTTTTCTTTGTGCCCAACAGTTCAGTCCTCTGCTTATGTCTCTTGTCTAACATTTTGCTATAAGCTGCAAAGAGAAGCCAAGCTGCATTCTCCAAGTTTACTTTGAAAATTCTTCAGCTAAAAGCCCAGGCTCACCATTTTCAAATTCTGCCTTCCATAAAACATTAGGAGTTAATCTTGCTAAGTCTTCTGCAACTTTAAGACACTACAGTTGATATAACACAGCAACACTAGTTTTCTTATGATTACTTTTCTCAAGGTTTATCTTTTCTCATGGTTTTTTTCTTTCAATTTATCTGTGTCTTTGTATTACAGTAAATATCTTTCAGATAGCATTAGAATGGGTGTTGTTTATTTTTCTTGAATCTAAAATCTCTGCCATTTAATAGGAATGGTTGAATATTATTCCATGTACATTTATTATTTACCTTTAATATTGTTCTGTTTCTGTTTAAATCTACCGACTTGATATTTTCTTTTCTTCTTTTCCTTTTATCCTGCATTTATGATTTAACTGATTATGTTTTAGTGTGTTTAATTTTAATTCCTTTATTGTTTCTCTTAACCTCTCAATTTCTCTCTCTCTCTCTCTCTCTTTCTTTCTCAGCATTTTAGGGTCTTCCCAGTGTATGTTCAATTAAGCCTTCTGCCAATAACTCACCGTGGATCCCAAGGCATAATTCTGCCCCCTACTTCCAACATGTACCAACATGTATATTCCTTCCTATTATAGCCTTCTTTACAAATTCCAACCACATCAGTAGTCTGGAACTTTGACATTTGCCTCCTAAATTTATGAATAGTTTTCATGAACTTGAGCTACACATCCCTGTACTAAAGAAAAAAGTGAAACTAGAAAAGAATATGGTGTTGAGTACAAAGTTGGTCTCATGTTTCTCTTCTATAAGCGATCACACTCCTGTTTTTTATGTTGTCTGTAGCAGTTTGATATTGTTTGTAAATTCCAAAATTCCAAAAATAAATATTGGGTTATGTTTGTGAACTGGTGTGCTCCTCTGGGCATATTAGATTGGATTGGATTCAGAGGTTTCACTTTTACTTGATTAAATAATGATTAAGTCTTTGATTGGGTCATGTCAGTAGGACATTGAGTTCCCATCCCCTTGGTGAGTAGATACAGAGAAAACAACATGGCAAAAGAGAAAGTTAGAGTTTTGATCCTGGAGTCTGGGAAGTAAGCACAAAGAGAAGGTTCTGTTAGACACATCAGAGGCCCCAGAGAGATGAGATGATTTACTGCTGGCCTTGTGGAGAGAGCAGAGCAGCTGAGCTTGGAGAGAAATGAGTCCTGGAAGAGAGACAAGACTTGGCCCAGCCTACAGCTGAGATTAAAAGAAGCTGGGACCATGGAGCCTTGGTAGGAGGAGGAAGATTGAACCTTCACAGACATCAACCCCCATCTTGGGTCAACACGTGGCAACAGAGTTTGGGTGAGAAAGTACCTCTTACGGTACCTTAGGTTGGACTCTTTAGGGCCTTGTGACTATAAGCTTCTATCCCAAATAAATATCCTTTATAAAAACCAACCAATTTCTGGTATTTTGCATCAGCACCCCTTTGGCTGACTAATACATTGTCCAATGCTGAAAAAACATACATTTGCCTATTAAAATTTGTCCATTTTTTAGTAGGTTTTAGAGGAGGGAAAGTCTAGTAACAGTTACTCTGTCATAGTCAGAGGTATAAGGATACTTCTCCCTCTTTTATCTCTCTTTTTTTCATAGTATATAATACTTTAATAGCTGTAACAAATTATTTATCAAATGCCACAAAAATCCTACATAAAAATGCAACAATTAATTTAATAATAAAATGTATCACTAATAAAAATATTTGGCTTTGATGTATATATTATTTGTAAAACTGACTGAAATATTATTTTTGTTATCATAAGGTTTTTACTTATGTAGATTGATCCAAAATTAACTAAATAAATAATATTACACTAAATGTTCTATATTATTTCTGAGGATTTCACTGATACATTTTTTGTGTGTAAATAATCTAAGTCAAGGGATGTTCTAAATTAAAAATGTTAATGAAAATTCATAATTCTTTATATTCTTTTTGCTGGTATAATCTTTGTTGATAAATGAATAAATCTTTCCACCAACTGAATAAGTTCAGCATTTTAAATTGTTGTATTATTAATAAAATCAGATAATCTTACTAGAGGACCAAATAAGATAAAATTTCTTGGCTAGAATCTTGAAATATTTAAATTAATTTAGAAAGTAATCTAAATTTTGCTAAGGAAATAATATTTTAAGTAGGAACACACAATATGATTAATCTGGATATGTTCAATACTAATTAAGAACATTTGTCACTGGTAACCTGATTCCTTTTCTTATAATTGCCATTGCATAAAAATGTCTGATCAACATAAATGTTTGATTAGTAAAACATTTTATTACTTACAATAATGCATATCATAAATATCTCTGTATGCAGAAGATAGTGTTTTTAGTGAGCACTAGCATTATGTAGTGAAATGTTAATTAAAACGGAAGTAATAAACTATTTGTTCCAAGTACAATTACTTAATTATGGAATTAAAACAATATAAAGCTAAATAATTTGCCACTTCCACTCTCATTGGTATTATAAAATGATATCTGAATGATTTCCAAAATGATTAACATGACTCTAACTGTCATGAACTGCAGGTTGCCAGGTTATTGAATTCACGAAAAAGCTCATAACTACTTTTTAAAATTCCCCATAGTGGCAGTCAGTGTACCAGTGCAACAGAGCAATATAGAAAGTCACATATTTTAAAAACATAGGAATGAAAAGGTTATTGTCTTTCTGTCTTTAAAAAATTGCTTATGTAATGTCACAAATCTTTGAGACAGTAATTTTGGTTTGTTCCAAAACTGACCCTATCAGTTTATAAAGATGGCACCATATCACATACTTTTGAAGAGTTTTTGAAAAAAAAATATGCCCATATTAAATTGGCTAAGGGAAATTTGAGTTCAGAATTTACTGTTTTTAATCACTAGGTAAAAGAGAACTTGTAAGGGATTATATTTAAACTAACATTATTTTCTGCCCAGAGCAAGGTGATTTGTCTGATGGATTACTAACATATTATAAAAAGAAATAATTAAATGGTATGCATTTCAATAGTAAAATAATTATATGGTTGACTATATCAAGAAATTAGGTCTATTCTGCTGCATTAATAATTCATAACTTTTAAGCTTGTCTAATGCAGTGAAACAACAACAATTTAAAACAATCTAACAATGCTTGGCTTGTGTCTCTTTTTGCCTCTTAATGTATACTGGACTACCTTTAAATGGAGACAGAGTTTCATTAGAATATGTAAAACAGACTATCAATGACTTTAGAATATGTTTAGGAAAAAATGTTGTTACTCTTTTGGTGTTATCAAGTTCTAGAATAATACAGATTTTATCTTGTGTGTTTCCCTTCTCTCAGTGATCACACTCTTGTTTTTTTTCTGTTGTCCACTGTGAAAATCACATACATTGGTTACCATTAGTGTTGCCTATTATTCTATAACAGAGGTTGGAATATCGCTAATACAATATATGGGTGGGTGTATTAGTCAGCCAAAGAGGTTCAACATAGCAGGTGGCCTCTGCCTGGTCTCTCCTTCCTCTTCCTCTTAAGCCCCAGTAGGCCCAGCTTCTTCCCATCTCAGGTGTAGGCTGGCATAGTGTTCAACTCTCTTCCCAGGGCTTTAGCTGTTTGAGTCTTTTCCTTTCTATCACATCGCAGGACTAAAATGATCAAGTTCTCTCCTCTTCTGTATCTTCTTCTGTGTGTCTTTCTATCAGCCCACTAAGGGGGCAGGGATTCAACCCTGAGTCATGCCCTACTGACAAGGTCAGATCAAAGCCTTAATCTTAAGATAATTTAATCAAAGACATCTCAGCTGAATCTAATACAACTAAAGGTTATCACACACACAGGAACAGACCAGTTTACAAACATAATCCATATCTCTTTTTGGAATTCATAAATAATATCAAACTGCTACACTCCACCCTCTGAATTCCAAAAAGATGTTACAACATTAAAAAAAAAAACAACCTTAAATCAGTAACAATGCTAAGTACAAAATCATATCACAATTGGTTTAACAAAGTACAGTTTTTCTTGGGGCAAAGTCCTCTTTTGCTGTAGACCTCTGAAACTTACAAAACAATTTATCTGCTTCCAATATACAAAGATACAGACATAGGAACAACATTTGCATTAACATAAGGAGAATTTTGGAGGGAAACACGAGTCACTGGTCCCCTACAGCACTGAAAACCTACAGTTCCAAAAATGGGCATAATCCTACAATGAGCAAAACCTACAGTTCTGAAAATGGGCATACTCCATTAGATTTCAGTCTGAGAGTCATTCTTAAGATGATGGTTTCCCCTCAACCTTGCAGCCTCATGGGAGCCTGCCCTTTCCACAGATTTGTGAAATGCCCATTTTCTTGGGTCTGCCATCATCAAGCATCTGGGTGGCAACTGAGGTACAGATCTCATTCTCCAAAAACATTGGGGTGTTGGCCAGTCTTTCCCCAAACTCTTAGGAACAGTCTTAACCCCCTTAGTACAGTGAGGAGGTGGCAGCATTATCCCTTATCTCTGGCATACAGGCCCAACTCTCTCAGAACAGTGAGTTGGCCACCTGGCCTTCCCTAATCTATGGGGAACAGGTTGACCCCTATCAGAGCACTAGGGTGTCTTCCTCATTCTCCCCAACGTTTGGGGAATGTGTTCCACTCTCTCTGTAGCTTGAAGTGGCAAAAACATCTCTGAACAGTGGACTGGAACATCCACCCTCTTCAAATGCCAAGGCAAACTCACCTTCTCCATATACATGGGTGGGGTCTGTCTCTCAGCCTAAGGAGATGTCTTAATTTCAGACCCCAGCTTCCATGGTTTTCATCTTCAAGCTGTTTTCCCTTCCATCTCTCCCCCTCCATGTTGCTTTTAGTCTAGGCTGACAGTAGTTTTTTCATACAGCTCTCAATAAAAGCATGTTGGTTTAGCATACAAGAAGCAGGGGTCCAAGCCATCAGACAGTAAAACTTTCCACAAGTCTTTCCTGGATAACTGCATTTTCAATCCTGACTTACAAGTTCCAAGTTTAGCTAAGTCCTCAAATAGGGCACTGTCATCTGGGGGCTTGATTTCCAGAGTCTTGGAATTTCCAGAATCAGTTTCTCATTTTTTTGTGCGCCCAATAATTCAGTTATCAACTTATCAATTTCTCCTAACAGTTTTCTATGAGCTGCAAGGAAGAGCCAGGCTGCATTTTCCACATTTGGTTTGGAAATCTCCTTGGCTAAATGTCCAAGATCATAATTTTCAAATTCTGGCTTCCATATAACATCAGGAGTCAATCTTGCTAAGTTCTCTGCAACTTTAAAACACAGATTGCCTTTCCTCCAGTTTCCAATAATAGCTTCATCATTTCCTTCTAGGGCCTTATCAGAAGTAACTTTAGGCTCCATATTCCTACCAACAGTCTCTTCAAAGCAGTCGGGCCTTTCCTGTCAAGCATTTCACAATTCCTCAAAAAAGTATCCCTTATCCATTTATAAAACCATTCCAGATTTTTGGTAATTGCAAAAGCACGACCCCACTTTCAGTACCAAATTCTGTACAAGTCAACCAAAGGGGTGTTGTTACAAAGTACCAGAAATCTGTTGGCTTTTATAAAAGGTATTTATTTGGGGTAGAAGCTTACAGTTACAAGGCACTAAAGAATCCAACTCAAGGTTACTTCCTCACCAAAATATGTTGCCAAATGTTGAAGCAAGATTGTGGGTGACTTCTGCCTGGTTTCTCATTCCTCTTTCCTCTTAAGTCTCCATGGGCCTAGCTTCTTTCATTCTCAGCTGTAAGCTGGCATAGGGCTCATCTCTCTTCCAAGGGCTTTAGCTGTTTGAGCTTCTCCTTTCTGCAACATGGCAGGACCTAAATAACCAAGTCCTCTCCTCTTCTGTATCTTCTTCTGAGTGTCTTCTTGAGTGAGTGTTTGTTTCTATCAGTCCACCAAGAGGTTGGGGAATCAACCTTGAGTTATGTCTTACTGATGCGGCCAAATCAAAGCCCTAATCTTAACATAATTTAATCAAAAACATCTGAGGTGAATCTAATACAATCAAAGGGTATCACACCCACAGGAACAGACCAGTTTACAAATATAATCCATATCTCTTTTTGGAATTCATAAATAATTTCAAACTGCTACAGTGAGTAATATTAACATTCCAAAAGAAATGTGTAAGCTTCAAGGAGAATGAGTTGCTCTAGTATCCAACCTCCAAGATGGCCTCAAATGATATCCACCTCTGGGAATGTATAACATTGCAGTTTTCCCCCACATTGCACCAGGGTTGGTCTCTGTGACCAAAAGATTATGGCAAAAGTAATGCTCTGCCACCTCAGAAATTAAGTTATGAAAGGCTTTGGGTTCCATCTTGGGTGCTCTCTTGCTCACCCACTTTCTCTTTCACTTGGATCAATCACTCTGGGGAAAGCTATGGAGGTTCACATGGCAAGGAACTAAAGTCTCCTGCCAATAGCCATGGGAATGAGTCTAGAAGTGGATTTTCCAGGCCCACTTGAGCCTTGAGATGAGAGCAGACCCAGGCAACAGCTTGACTGCAACCTCAGGAGAGACCCTGAACCAGAACCACCCAACCAAGCCTCTCTAGAATTCTTGAGCATCAGATAAAATGTAAGATAATAAATATTTGTTGTTGTAAGCTACTAAATTGGAGGTGATTTGTTATACAGTAATACATAATTACCACAGTGGGCAAAAAAACAAATATTTCAAATAATTCAGTTCAAATACAGTTTTAATATGTATTAATTACTGAGGTAGTATTGCAGGTATAATGTTGTGCCTGACACCATGAGGTCTTACAATTGAAGTTATTCCTCTATTATTATATTTTTAGGGGAATATTTGTTACAAGTGTTGTAAAAAACTGAATGTAGGTAACATTAATAATATGTAAGTAACATTGGAGTAAATAATGTTCCTCCATTCTAATTAGTAACCAACACTATTCATTGATACCATATTCTCTGAAGATACAATATCTGTCATTGCTAAAATATTTGGTCTATCTCTTATTTTTCATAGCTGGTTATGAGAATATTGAAATTTTAATATATAGGCCAAATGAGGATTAAATTAAACTATTATCCCCTTAAAAATATTCTGGAAGTAATTAGGGCCATTTCAATTTAAACTTATTCATTTGCATATTCATCTAGCATGTCTTAAAAGTATGTGGAAGCAATTCTCAACTACTTGACTGTGGAAATAAAGACAAATTATACATTAATATGAAAAAATATATATTCTATCATTATGTTTTCTTTATAATACATCTTAAGAATATTAAGATGTACAAAAGTTGAGAGTTATGCCAAGTGCTATTATTTCTATAGAAAATATTGAAAACATTCTAAAGCGAGATCTTCTTTGTTAAAATTTTATGAAAATTAGTTGATTTTTGATACTTTGACATAAACTATTTTATATAAATAAAATAAATAAATTATTTGTCATGTAAATAGTTTCTTTGGTGATTATAAATTTGATATACTCAAATTTATTAAAAATTTATTAAAATTTTAGGATCCACATTTAAGTGTGGATCCTAAAAGCACCTTTGAGGAGTCAATTTATAGCCAAATTTTGGTTTAGTTTAAATTACTGTATATTCTTAAGAGAAGAGAAGATATTTTCTTTAAGAAATAAATCATTTATTTACTTAATCTGGCCTTCCATACAAGTCTGAATAACTTGAATCTTGCTATATTTTTCAAAGGCTGAACATTCATGCACACAAATGTTGAATAATTGTGACTCATTTAAAATTAAGTTTACAATTAATTCTGCTTCAAAATTTTAGAGTTTCATAAATTAATGTTTTGCTTTATCAATAAAAATGTGGCTGCACATATCAAAAGTCACTCTAGATTTCCAAAAGCAGTGGAGGCTGATCAAATGAACCTTTACTATAACTACATAATGTAATATTAGCCCATGAAAGAGTTAATTCTAAATTTTTTAATCATTTCTTTTACCATAGATTATCTTTCTTAGTGATTTGGGGAAAATGCATTTGTCAGACATGGGCTTAAATAATATAATTTATTTTTAATAATATTTTTATTTTAGAATAGTTTTAGATTTACAGAAAAGTTGCAAGATAGTGCAATGAGTTCCATACACCCCTGACAACATATTCTAACAGATATACAGATATGATATGACAATATGTTATATCTAGGGTGCATTTATCACAATGAAAGAACCAACATTAGTACATTACTGCTAAGAAAACTTCAGTTTATTTGGATTACACTAGATTTTCCCTAATTACTTTTGCCTGTTTCAGGATCCCATTCAGGATACATTACATTTAGTTGTCATGTCTCTTTACGCTCCCCTGGACGGTGACTGATTCTTATACTTTCCTTGGTTTTGATGACCATTCCAGTTTTGAGGAGTGTTAAACATAGACATTTTGTAGAAGTCTGTTTGTTTTTTATTAAGTTAGACTGGTTTCTGGGAGGCAACACTGAATTGTTGAATGATTATATATTGTGAAATTCTCTATATTATAATTGGGCATATATATAATTTAGAATATAAATATTGATAGAATGTAAATATTTCTAATATTCTTTGATATCCACATGCTATGATAAAGCCATTTATTCACTCATTTATTTATTTACTTTGCAAAATTCTGGTTTGTTTAAAAACATGGCACTATACTTTCAGCAATGAACAAACTGTTATATATCCATACTAACATTTAATTCAAGACCGTTCATTTTAATGCCAGGGGCTTTGCTAGTAATTGGTAATACAAAAGCATCATTAACCAGTACATTAGGACATTCTGATTCACTTCTCTAGATTTCTGGCTTAAGAGGCCATTACATTCTTAATGACCCTAACTGATGGAGGCAGTAGTTTTCTTCTCAAAGGACAGTTTCTAAGTAGAGTTGTTTTCTTTGATTTATATACTATCTAGATGTAGTTAATTATAAAGTTCTAGTGTTTAGTCCAGATAAGACAATGTAGATACTCCTTTTGCTTTGGGATGATTCCTCCTGAAGAATGGTACAATACAGTTCCAGTTGTTGATTTCTATGAGGAAGATCTATGTATTATGACTTTCTATATATATATTCTTATAGGGTAAGATATACAAGTTGAATTGTCCAAAATGTTCTCAATGTCTGAGGACAGAGAAACATAGAAATGTAGAGACCTAATATTCGTTTGTATAGATGAGTCATGGTTTAAGTTCATTGTTCTTGGGGCAGTCTGAGGCTTTGGACCTCAGAGGAAGTTTGCGTAAATTTGTGTGTTCCATAAACTTGATTTGATTGCCCTATAAATGCTACATTATCATTTGAACATTGGCTTATTTTGATTGAACACATCCTTACTTGATTTTATCAGCAAGAACAAAAGTGAATGAAACTGTAACTTGCTGTTGTGGTATGGGACTACAAGCCAGAGAACTTTAAATTTCCATTATGCTGTTTTGCTCAACAGTCTTGGTTTATTTGCTGCTTCTCTATTTCATTTTACAACAACTTTCCACATTGTTTTCTATTAGTCTTTATGGCATTTATAACTCAGCTTTAGTGAGGGTATTAAAAGTTGTATTATCAGGATCCCTGAAAAAGCAAAAGGTATCCTTCCACTCTCAACTGTCATTTCATGCTTTCATGATCTAGAATTGAACTAATTCAAAGACTCTCAGTAAATATTATGAGAAGGTAAAAGCTCACTTGTTTTAATTTATTTAACACATGGATTTTGCATTGCCACTTATTTGTAAATTCATTACTATACTCAGGGTTGTAAATTTATATACACATTTATGGGTGAGTTCTGCCTTCAGGAAAGGACTATAAGGAGTTATAGAAAATAGTGGACTATCCCTATGTTAGTCTGTTGATATAACTGTTATGTCTGATTGAATTCCTTATATGGTCCCTATAGGACAGGGAAAAAAGATCCATGTAGCTAACATAACACCTATATTTACAGTGAGAAAGAAAAAGTTTGGATTGTATGTACTATGGTTCATAGAGAACTTGGAAAAAAAAATCAAAGAGCATCCCTGAAGATTTGAAGATATGTCTTTAAATAGGAACTTATCCAACTACTACTACTAATTTTAAAATTAAATTACAGAACATTAGATAAACTTATAAAAATCAGTTTATAAATATGTCAGCAAGTGAAGCACACAACAAGGAAGAACAAGTAAATAATTTTCCAGAGACATGGTGTATAAAGTCAGGTTCATTTGTCAATTCACCATTGATAAAAAGTAGAAATAGTAAACTTCAAGTGAATTGAACTTGATTCTCCCCATATTTGGTGACATGGGACTAATTACTGAAATGTGATATATTTAATGATTTTTTTTCTAAAGGAATTCAATGAAACATATTCCTATGACTATTTATGCATATGAAAGTTAAATGCAGAATTATGTTGAATCAAGCTGGAATATAAATAAAAGTAAAAAGGAAATAGTTACATTGCTTTGAGAGTTAAATATTGCACTGCTGAATGAGGCAAATAGATGATACATTTTTAATACAGATTTAAAACCTGATTTAGAGGCATGATAGGTGTACTGGTCTAGAGCTCTGGCTATCTAGACATTTAATCATTTTTTTGTTGTTTTTGTTTCTGGTTTTGTAATAATAAACTTTATTTTTAGAGAAGTTTTATACTTACATAAAAATGATGAGAATTTTCCTATATTTTCGATGTCTCTTTCATGTAATCTAAAGCTTCTTTAAAAATAAAATATATATTAAAAAAACAAATTGCAAAAATAATATAGGGGATTCCTATATAACTCACCACTTCCCCTCCCACATTTTTCCCTAATAATATCTCTCATTAGTGTGGTACATTTGTTAAAATTAATAAACAAATATTGAAGCATTGCTACTAAACAAGGTCTATAGTTTACCATATGGTTTACACTTTTTACTGTAAAATTTTATAAGTTTTGACCAAATGTATAATGACCCCTATCTATTATTGCTAAATCATGCAGAAGAATTCGAATGCCATAAAAAATGCCCTATCTTTCACCTATTCTTCCTTCCACTCCCCTTAGAACCTCTAGTAACCATCATCTTTCTATAAATGCTACAAATTCTTTCTTTACTACATTAATAATAAGTCTATTTTGGTCCATGGTTGCATTCCCCTTTATGTTGTTCATTCCTCAATATTGAGGGATTTGGAATTATGTTCTCTCTGACTGCTTCAGGCTGAGAGAGGATTTAGATATTACGTGGCTGATGGCAGGAATTGTTTTGCTTACAGATGTTGATACTCCTTGTGTTTGAGGATGGGACTTGTCTGTCATCAATGTTTTGTTGGTTGTCCAAGGCAAGCCCAAAGAACTGGAGACTAGTTGTTGGCCACAACTCTGCAGGGTTTCAGAGCTCAACCGCATAGAACAATCCAAAGATTTACGTCTCTGAGAGATATATTTAATGGGTATCTTGAAAATTATAGATTCAAATAAAAGGAGTAGAGGAACCATGAGTAGGGGAATTATAAATGAGTGTTCCTATGTTATATTGGGGAAATAGAATATCATATATTCCAAATAGGGCCTGCCAAGGGGGTGTTGATTTCATGGGGCTGTGTGCCTTGCCTCTGGTGTCCAGGTGTCCCTAGAGTGCTCTGGAGCACTTTGGTGAGGCTTTGTTTACTGTGGCAGTTAGTAAAATCTGTCCACGACTTGTATAAGTGTAATCTCCAGAATGAACTTCTGGCTCACTTTGAAATCTCTTAGCTATAAAAACTTTTTATTATTTAATGTTATCTCCTTTTGGTCAAGGTCTTTTTCAAATGCATTGCTGGTTAGCTCTTGGTAATAATCCCTCGGTGCCTGGGTGGTTCATGCCCAGGAGTCATGTCCCATGTAAGGAGGGGGGGCAGTTATTTGCTGAGTTTGGCTTAGAGAGACTCATTTAAGTAACAAGGAGGTTTTCAGGAGGTAACTCTTAGGCATTAATTATAATTAGGCTAAATTTCATTTTTACAGGAGTAAAAATAAGTGCAGGTATTAAGATGGAGGGCTTGGTTTATTGGCCTGTTTTCTTTTATTAGGCATGGCTTATATATTCCAGATCTGTTTTTTTTTTTTTTTTTTTTTTAA
>JAQZBX010065966.1:0-16198 GCA_029593785.1 Cabassous unicinctus
AAGAATATTACCAGACTGTGTGTGTGTATGTAGGGGAATAATTGCCTAGCTTATTTGTATATTTACACGGAATTTCAATGGGCCGAGAAGACCAAAATACTCTTGAAATAAAACAAGGTGGAAGGGCTCACTCTACCATGTAATAATATTGATTACCATGCTACACTAATTCAGAATGTGATATTGATTCAAAAATAGACAAATAGATCATTAGATTAAAATAAGTGCCTAGAAACAGTTCCATGCATATACGGACACTTGGCTTAAAGCAAAGATGATACTACAGAGCAGAGAGAGAAATACAATATAATATTTTCAAAATATGATGCTGAGACAACTGGGTAGCTGTACAGAATGCAAATGAAACTTGACTGCTATGCAAAGAAACAAAACAGTTCTAGGTGGATTGTAGAAGCAAAAGTGGAATAAAGGCTTTGGAAGAAAACTTGGAAAATATGTTCATGAACTTTGGGAAGGCAGAAGTTTAATAAGTCAGATATAAAAAGGATAACCCATAAAGGAAAAGACTGATGAAAAGGAGTGCATTAAAATTATAAGACTTCATTTAACAACAGGCACAAATAAGAGGGAGAAAACTCAAGCCATAGACTGATAAAAGATATTTGCAGCACATATACCAGACAGAGGACTGGGATTGGAATCTATCAATAACAATAACAAAAGAACTAGACAATGCAATATAAACAAGGGCAAGAGAAGTGGCAATTCATGAAGAATGATATCCAAACAGCCAATAAAAATAGTTTTAAAAACTTTTGCTTTATCTTGTTAGTAAAAAAGGAAATTACAATTAAGATCACAATGTGATGATACTATTCACTCAGAAGTATTGATGGCTAAGAAGAAATAAAAACAAAAACAAAATGTCATAAGTAGATGGGACAATGAAAATCCAAAATATTGCTGGTACAAACTAAGTCTTCAGCACTTTGGATAACAGTTGGGCATTATCCACTAACTTCAAACATGCACATATTCTATGACCTAGTAATGCTAATCTTAAGTAATTGCAAAACAGCAATGCATCCACATGTTCCCAAGTGAAATATAGGAAGATTTATAGAAGCATGGTTCATATTAGCAAAAAGAAAACTCGAAATTAACCCCAAAGAACATCAACAGTAGATTGGATATACAGATTGTAGTCTTTATTAATATTCATGAATAGAATATTACATAGCATTGAAATAGCCACATGACAACATAGATGAATTGCACAAACAAGTTTGAGTTAAAGAACCCAGATGTGAGTCCATGCATGATAAACTATTCCCATTATATGAATTTCCAAACAGGCCAAGGTGTTAGATGGGAGGTAGTTTTCCTTGACCTAGGTCTTGGTTTTATAAATACATGTTTCCTCTTAATCCTTGAGCTGCACATTTATATTTTCTGAAAGGTTTTGTATGAATGCTATTCTTTAAGAAATAAAAGCTTTAAAACAAAAGCCTTGTATGGAGGTTTTCATTCTGGAGAGGGACAGGGAGGCTTGATCTCAGCCCTGACACAAAGGGGCAGGGGCCAAAGGGGCCCAGGATGTCACAGAATAGACTTTCTATATTAGCATTCACAGACTCACCTCACTGCTTTCAGCCATCTCTGAATTCAGAGGCACTGAAGGGGAGGGGACCTTAAAGGCCATCTTGTTCAAGACTCATCCACATGTTCCACTTTGCTTATAATAGCTTTGCCGTAAAATTATCTAGTCTTTGCTTCGTTTGCTCTGGGTACTAAGAAGTTGGACTTCCTAAAGTAATTCCGCTCCCTGAAATATTTTCACTGTTTCTTTCACTTCTTCCTATTTCTTCATCATTCAGTACCATACCACGTTCTCTCTAGGACAAATCCATCTACTCCAAGGCCGTATCTGCCTTCTAACTATCTTCCAACTTTAAAGTCCTATAGTATTTATTTCTTGTATCACTATGGATGAATCCATGTAGGTAGTTCACTAATAAGGTAAAGTTTACCATGAATAACTTTTTTTTTAAGATTTATTTTATTTATCACCCCCCTTGCCACTTGGGCTCATTGTCTGCTCTCTGTGCCTATTTGCTGTGTGTTCTTCTGTGTCTTATCTTCTCATCTCATCTCATCTTCTTTTTTAGGAGGCACCAGGAATCAATCCTGGGACCTTCCGACATGGGAGAGTGGCACTCAGTTCCTTGAGCCACCTCGGATCCCTGGTTTGTTGTGTCTCTCATTGTATTTTTCCTCTGTGTCTCTTTTTTGTTGCACCATCTTGTTGCACCAGCTCTCTGCATAGGCCAGCTTGCCTTCACCAGGAGGTCCTTGGACATGAACCCAGGACCTCCCATATGGTAGATGGAAGCCCAACCCCTTGAGCCACATCTGCTTCCCATGAATGACTTTTGAACATCTCTTTTATCTTCTCAAAGGGAGTACAAGCTTAACAAAGATGTGAGACTTGCCTTATATTTTTCCTCTGTCACCTATTTTCTTTCACATAATACTAAGTACATAGTTGAATCACAATAAAAAATGTGCTCACAGATTTATTGGTGGAGAAATACCCTTGGATTCCTGATAATTAACTAGAGTTAAACTTGAGAATGAGTGTTCAACACTGCAGAAATCATAGTCATATTCAATGATATTTTCCCTCCAATAATGCATTACTAAGTACTGATCAGGATCTTTGGAAAGGAAAGTCTATTTGGGGTTAAAAGTAATTTTCAAATCTGGTTTCATGCTGCTCATTACAGAATACTTTTATTCAGTGACCTTATCTGGCTTGAAAAATCTTCATAAGTTCTTCCTATTTTCAGTGAGTTGTCAAAGAAAGAAATCCAGTAAGCGTATTTTGAGTAATACATTATCTCCTTTGCTCCTGCCAAACCTCCTATAAATAGAAAACTCAGAATATTTCTGTCTATTTCCTGTAGCCATTGTCTACCCTAGCAAATTTCTTTTGCAAGAGTAGAGTCAACAACTTTTTTTTTTTTTTTAATGTTGGCTTTTGGGTCGAGTCAGCATAATTATTCTGAATTTCCCCCAAATAACCTTGCCTTTAAAATGCAAACCAGAAGCATGTCATTCATTCTGGTCAATGTTTCCTATGTCCTCCACACACTGGCAGAGGCATCTTGCTCCCAGAGCAGGGCTGCTGTACCACCACATGGCTTTGTGCTCTCCTGGAATCAGCCCTCCTCATGTCTATGAACCTGCAGATTAGATTCCCTGCTTCCTTCTGCTGAGTTCATCTTTGGAGTCTTCTTCTGCTGGAAGGTCATAGTTGAGGTCATCCTCATTCATCAAAGATAGATTGATAATATTGAGAGAGCAGGAGTTGAGCCATTGACCCTAACTTTCATGGAGATTCCTCACCCACAATAGGAGCTTCCAGGCTGCTGTCCGTGCACAAGTTCTGCAAAAGAAGAGCTAAACAATGGACTTGTATTCTCTGCTTATACTGCCTATTAGTCAGCCAAAGGGGTGCTGATGCAAAATACCAGAAACTGCTTGGTTTTTATAAAGAGCATTTATTTGGGGTAGAAGCTTACAGTTACCAGGCCATAAAGCATAAGTTTCTTCCCTCACCAAAGTCTTTTGCCACGTGCTGGAGCAAGATGGCTGCTGACGTTTGCCAGGGTTCAGGCTTCTTGGGTTCCTCTCTTCCTGGGGCTCCATTTCTCTCTGGGCTCAGCTCCTCTGTTTCCTCCACAAGGCCAGCTGTGAACTTTCGGGTAAATGGCTTGTCTCTTTTCCCCGGGCCGTCTCTCCTTCCTCAAGACCAAGCTCCTCTGTGTGCTCGCTTCCCTGGACTCCAGCATTAAAACTCAGCTTCAGTACTCCAACTCAAAACGCCAACTCTGTCCTTTGCCATGTCTTTTATCTTTGATATCCCACCCACCAAGGGGCAGGCCTCAATGCCCTGCTGATGTGGCCCAATCAAGCCCTAATCATAACTTAATCACACCCAGAGGAACAGACCAGTTTACAAGCGTAATCCATATCTATTTTGGGAATTCATAACTATATCAAACTGCCACATACTGCTTCCTCTAGAGCAAGGCTCATCTAGTATTTGAGTAAAATTGAGACCATGGGACTGGCACCCGTCTGAACAGAGCAGACCTGTTTCAAAGTACTAACTATGATTTTATAATCTTTCCTTAAAATTTTTATATTCTTCCTCCTCAGTCACTCTTCAGTAATACCCTTCAGTGAGAGTCTAAAGAACAAAATAATTTAGGCTAGAAATAACCCTACCATTTATTGTGTATAATCCTCACAACTGCACAATTACATACTGTTTTCTCAGTTTTAACTGATGAGCAAAATTAGGTCCACAGAGATAAATTATATTTAAGAGCTGTCACAAAGTTTTGTGTGGTTTAGTCACAAAGCTCATGCTGTCTGACACTAAAGCTTAGGATATTCTCTCACAGTTCTCTCTTTAAGAGGGGTAGCAGATGATTTAGTAAGTTGGAGGAGATGTGGTGAAGAACTGGAGAGTAGGGCTGGCATTAGACAAGAGAAGACAAAACTATTACTATTTTTCAAAATAACAAGTTCCTGGCAAATAACCATGAGTTTTTTCCCAGAAAAATAGGTACAATACTTTCAGATGATGAGGAAACCAAGTAAAAGTGTGTTTGGCAACAAAAATAACAAGGTTTTAGAGTAATTTTGTACCATACAAACTTACAGCCACTAAAACAAAACAAAAAGAAAGAAAGCATAGAGAAAAGTAAGAGAAAAAAAACAGGATGCATATCTAAGTTCTCCAGGCTTCTGTGACAAATGCCACACATTGGATTGGCTTAAACAATGGAAATTTATTGTCACATGGTTTCAGAAGCTAAAAGGCTTGCTTCCTCCCTGGGATTGATAATGTTTTGGTGCTAGAGGCCAGCAGTGCTTGGGGTTCCTTGACTTTCCTGATACATGCAGATGTCCTCTCCTTTCTTGCCCAAGTTCTACTTATTTCTGGCTTCTGCCTATCGCCTTCTCTGATACAACCTCCAGTCATCAGGATTAAGGCACATCCTGGTTCAGTTGGCCACATCTAAACAGGACTTTCAGAGACACAATTCACAGATGAGTACATACCCTGACTCACCTTAACACATTAAAAAATACTACCAGTTACACCTTGTTTTATTGCACTTCAATTTATTGTGCTTTGCAGACGTTTCCCCTTTTTTAAAAAAACAAATTGAAGGGTTGTGGCAATCCTGCATCGAGCAAATCTATCAGTGCCATTTTTCTAATAGCATGTGCTCACTTTGTGTCTCTATGTCACATTTTAATTAAGATATATATATGTATTTAAGATGTAGTGCTATTGCACATTTAATAGACTATAGCATAGTGTAAACATAACTTTCATATGTACTGGGAAACCAAAAAAATCGTGTGGCTCACTTTATTGCAATATTCACTATGTTGTAGTGATCTAAACCAAACCCACAATATCTCTGAGATATTCCTATATTTAAAAAATGGATTCACACCCACAGGAAAATGGATTAACATAAATAACATGTATTTTCTGAGGGATATGAGTCAATCCCCAACAATGCTAGAAAATAGAAATAATGAAATAAGTGAAAGTTGTCCAAATTTTGCTATAATAAAAAATGTGAATGAGTTAAGGAATTGACTAGCATATGGGGGCTTTTGTATAGGGCTGGGAAAAAACCGTGATGACCAGTCCTTTACATTAATAGAATATTAACAGGGAATTGAAAGCCAGGCTGTGTTCCACATTAAAAAGTGATGGGATAAAACCAAGGATATTAAAGAGCAAATTTATTAGGAGGTGTAACTTTACTTGTGATCATGGAAAGAAAGAAAAGCTATTGATTTTGCTTGATGTGCCGCCTCTCCCTATTCAATTGTTTGTTTCTCTTCAAACAATGAAGTAGTGCAGAAAAATGAGATAAGGGCACTCCCCTATAAGGAAAGTATTCTTTTCTCTAACATGGTCTGGAGTAGAGAATAGGGGGGAGTTGGGCTGGGGGAGCATAGGCAATTGCATTAAATCATAAAGAAATGCATCTTCTTTCCTGTAATGAACTTTTATTTGATTTCATCTTGTCTCCAATTCAGAAGCAATATACTCTGGGCTTAGGGGAATGGCACCAAAATCCTATTAGGCTTGCTTTGAATATAGGCCATAGTGTTGGGAATCAGAACTTTCTTTTGTAGCTCACAAATGGTTCAGACAGCACAAAATGTTTAAGGGCCCCCAGTGAGATTTGAGCCAATCGCCTCTATTGCATGTTTTCTGTTTGACCCTTCAAACCCACACTTTACCCTAGTCTGTGTACAGAGGCTAACCTCTATGGGCTGAATGAACCAAGATTCTGTGGATTTTGGAATCCAGTTGGGCATTAGCAGGAGACTGCAGGGTGAAGGAGGGGGAGTTTGGGATATTTATTCTACTGGCAACTTCCCGGCAAGGATGAGGCTTGGCAGTGACCGCTTCCCTCTACTAAACGCCACAGCTCGTGTCAGGGAGCTCTTGCTCACAGACAGCTACAGCTCTTGCCTTGCTCTGGTAACTACTCTGCCCCTTGCCTCTTCAACCCTCAGGGAAATAACGGTTTCTTCTCTTATTTGACTCTAGGTACTTCAACATCTTTTGTTGGTTTCCCATAACTTTGTCTATAGCTTTGTAAATATTCCCTTCATTAAAATTCTCCCCAATGATGTCCTTTGACTGCTCTTTCCCTTTCCCCTCAGGGATCTGGCACCGGGAGTGATGAGTTTGATTCCTTTATGAGTTCATTAATTGGTGTAATGCATATGCATCCACCAAGGACTATATATGAGACTCTGTACTGGAGAATAATAATATAAAGATAAAAATTAACAATGCCTAACAGTTATTGAGCATTTCCAGTGCCAGAGAGCACTCTAAGCTCATCCCATGTAATAACTCTATCATCTCAATAAATCCATGAGGTATATATATTAGCTAGGATAAGCTAGGGTATGTTGCAATTTTAAAATGAACTCTAAATCTCAGAGGCTTGATCATCACAAAGATTTATCTCTTAGTCACATTATTATTAGCTGGGATGGAAAAGCTCTCCTCAATGCAAAGGCATATTTTTGTACACATGCACACACAGACTTTTGTACCATAAACATACTATGTACTCTCAGTCAAATTTTGAGTTAAGTCAAAGAGATAGACGAAAACCGTGGCCAGTATAAAGTAACTGTGGAGAGTTTTCTTTCTTTCTTTTTTTAAAATCATAATGGTTTTTGTATATATGCTTAGAGAAAATAGATTCATATCTGTGATGGATCCAATCATGCCTACAATACTGCATTGCACCCAGCCTGTATTGGAATATGTCCATTAAAATTTCTGAAGTAATTATTGCTGAACATAAGGCAGTTCTTCAAAGTAAAACTGTAGCCATTCCTCCAGATAGCATAGGCATTAATTTAATCATGTTCTAACCTCAGCACATTAGGATGATTTAAGGTAGAAACTAAAATATTTCTTAAGGCAAATACCTTCAGTCAATCTTGTGAATGTTACAATCTCAGTGGTCATAAGACACAGGAGACTGGACATGAAACAAATTTGGAAATGGTCACTGTTATCAAGAAAAGTTTACAAAAGGAACTATGACTCACGTAGATTCAAATAAAACAAAGGGATAGGAATTTAAAATGTTCATATGAAAACCAAAATATGTCATCTGACACTTCTAGATCCAATGAATGTGATTATTGCCAGAATTGAAAATAAGGAAATAAAATGATAGAGCAAATCCGAGGGGAAGCAATCAGATCTATAATATTCCTGGAAGCCATTCAACTCCTAAATGAAAATTTATACTTGGGCTATGAAATGGTCACTAACTTACCAATTGTATGACTTTATATTAGGAGATTTTTAAAAACAACCAATATTGTCAATTAGAAATAATTTTGATGTGTGAAGTAAAATGCCACTGTTTGGAAAACTAGGGGAAACACCTGCTAAAGAAATTTGAATTGACAAATAATAGCCTTCTTTTTATCTATCAGGAAAAGGTCAGCAGCAGTTAAATCAACTTTGTGATAAGAAATGCTTCAACACGGGTTTCCATTTTCAGAATTAAAAGGGGGATTAATAACAGTGACTTTTATGTAGTGACAGTCAGGAAACATTAATTTTTTTTACTACTGCCACTGCTGGTTCCAATATCATCATCATTGTCATCGTCCTCAGCATCAGCACAGTCTTAGCAAAGTATTTTGGGGATCTTGGTATTTTGCATCCTATTTGGAAGGAGAGCAGAGTTGGTTGCTGTAGATCATTATCTTTTTCAATGATATAATACAGCTACTGCATGTTCTTGAGTTCAAAGACAAGTGCTGTCAAAGTCAGGTGGAATGTGGTGAATTTTTAGAATTCAGTATGGTGATAATTCATTTTGGAACCTCCTTTGGTTCCATGCCATTCAGTCTTTGTCCCTGGTATTCATCTACCTGGTCTGACATCCCTACTCTGTTTTGCCCACTGAATTCCTATTCATTCTTCAGGAGGAGGATTGAATGTAAGTGCTGGGAAATCCTTCCATACCTAATGAGCCCCGCCCCGCCACATACCCAACACTTTGACTTCCTGCTAATCTAATGCCCAGCTTTGCACATTTCAACTGTTTCTAAGCATCTGTCTCCCCCATTAGCCTTACAATGATTTTAAAAAATGAAGGAGGGTTGCCTTTTTGCTCCTCTATCCCCAGCACATAATTCAGAACCAAGCTCATTACAGAAATTTAATTAAGTTCTTAACTTTCAACATTAAGTGAAAATAACTCTACTATGTTCTAGTTAAAGGAGATTATCTTCCTTGGATACCACTTTTATTTACTTTATTTTGACATGTAAAAATGCTTTACAACCTTACGGATATAAAACGTACCTTGTTCACCCTGCGTCCCCTACACCTTCTATCATTTGCCATGTTCTATTGATTATTCTTCCAAAATATCTCACTTTTTTAAAAACCATCCTATCTGTTTTTCTTACACTGACTTGGTTAAAGACCTCAGAATCACTTTTCTTACTCTCCTAAAAGCTTCCTAGTTAGTCTTTTGTTGCCCAGAATTTTCCCTGTTCAGTGATTCTGCCAGAGGAATTTTTCAAAATAATGAAGTGGTTCTGTCACTCAGTGGAATCTCACTGCCTTTGGAATGAAAGCTGGAAGTCCTCAGACCCTCAGTAAACTTGCCATCTGAAATATCAACAATTCTTTTCAATCCCTCAACACCCTGGCCAAACAGAGTTTCTTCTTCTCTATGAATTTCTACACATTCCAGGTCTGTATGTTTTCTTATCCTCTCACCTCTCTGGATAGGAGCCTCTGACCCATATCCTCCTACAGCAACACAAAACTCACATTTTCTGTATAATAGTCTCCTTCATAAGCCAACCCATTCAAAAGGAGCAGGCAGAACTTTCTCTAGAATTACCTATATATCTCTCAAGGTTATAGTTTACTCTTTTCTAGTAATCTAAGCATACATTTATTATCCTTCTAATGCTCCACACTTTAAACATCTTGAAATTATGTATTGTTAGTTTATGCAATGTTTTATATAAAGGAAGGAGACAGGAAATAATTGAACTAAATAATAAATATGAATCACTAAAGTAATGGGATATTACTGAATTTTAAAATCTAGAAATGTCACCTGATCAGAATTTGGAGGTAGAAATATAAGGGGAGAGAATTAGTAGGTCCTGCCTACCACTCGCTGGAAACGCATTGGGCAAGGCGACAATAGGCATTTTCTCATTAGTAACCACAAACATCATCTGAAACTGGTATACTTATTATTCTGTAATTGTGTTTCTGCACTAAATGTTTCCATGAAGAATTTCAATTATTTTTCTTTCTGGAATACCTGTTTTGATTTGCTTCCTGAATGATTATTGAATTTGAATTTTTTTTTCAAAATAGCTCACTTCAACTAGTAATCTGTCAGCTTTTTGGATCTTAACACTCAAGACTTGCCTCCTCAATATTTTCCTGTTTGCATATTAGATTGTATTGGATTCAGAGTTTTCACTTTTACTTGATTAAATTATGATTAAGGCTTTGATTGGGCCACATCAGTAGGACATTGAGTCCCTGCCCCCTTGGTGGGTGGGACTCACAGAGAAACTGCACTGCAGGGAAGGGAGGGTGGAATTTTAATGTTGGAGCTCCATGAAGTAAAAACACAGAGAAGCAGGTATGTGAGGAAAGAGAGAAAGCTCCATTAGACATGGTAGAGGTCCTGAGAAGAGAAATGAGCTGTTCGTCTGATAGTCTACAGCTGGCCTTGTGTAGAGAGCAGAGTAGCTGAGCCCAGAGAGAAACAAGCCCCGGGAACAGAGGAACCCAGGAAGCCTGAACCTTTGCAGACATCGGCAGCCGTCTTGCTCTAACACGTGGCAACAGACTTTGGTGAGGGAAGTAATTTGTGCTTTATGGCCTGGTAACTGTAAGCTTCTACCCCAAATAAATACTCTTTATAAAACCAACAGATTTCTGGTATTTTGCATCAGCACCCCTTTGACTGACTAATACAGATTTTGGTGCCAGAAAGTGGGGAAGTGCTTTTGCAATGATCAAAATGCTGGAACAGTTTTATAAATGGCTAAGGAGTATTTTTTGGAGGAATTGTGAGATGCTTGGTAGAAAAGACCTACAGTACCTTGAAGAGACTGATGATAATAATATACACTCTAAAGAGACTTTTTATGAGTCCTTAGAAGTAAATGACGAAACTATTATTGGAAACTGCAGGAAAGGCGATCCGTGTTTTAAAGTCACAGAGAACTTAGCAAGATTAATTCCTGGTGTTTTATGGAAGGCAGAATTTGAAAATGACGAGCCTGGGCATTAGCTGAAGAACTTTCCAAAATATACTCGGAGAATGCAGCTTGGCTTCTCCTGGCATCTTATGGTAAAATGCTAGATGAGAGAGACAAGCTGAGGACTGAATTTTTGGGCACAAAGAAAACAGAAAATGACTCTGGAAATTCCAAGCCTCTGGAAATCAAGATCCTAGATGATAGTGCACCTTTTGAGGACTTAACTAAACTTGGAACTTGCAAATCAGGATTGAAGATGCAGTTATCTAGTAAAGACTTGTGGAAAGTCTTACTGTCTGATGGCTTGGACCCCAGCTTCCAGCATGCTAAATAAACAATTTTTTTGAGAAAGCTGTACAAACAAAATCGCTGTCAGCCTGGAATAAAAGGGACATGGAAAGGAGAGATGAAAGGAGAAACAGCTTTAAGAGGAAAATCATGGAAGCTGAGATCTGGAATTAAGACATCGCCTTGGGCCAAGAGAAGAACCCCATCCGTATGCACAAAGAGGGGGAGTTTGCCCCAGCAGTTGAAGAGGGTGGATGTTCCCATCTGATGTGCGGCGAGAGTTTTGTCACCCCATGGTACAGAGAAGGTGGAGCACATTCTCCAAGTATTAGGGAGGTTAAGGTCACTACCACATAGGTCTGAGAGGGTTGGACCTGTCCCCCATGGATTAGTGAAGGCCAGGTGGTCAACTTTCTGCTCTGAGAGGGTTGAGCCTTTATGCCAAAGGTTAGGGAGGATGTTGTCTTCATTTCACTGTGCTAGGGGGCTTAAGACTAACCCAAAGATTGGGTAAAGTGTGGCAATCACCCCAGTGCTCTTGGAGGTTAAGGTCTAAAGCTTGGTCAATTCCCAGGTGCTTGATGAGGTTGGAACCAAGAAAAAGGAGAATTAGGCAAGTCTGTGGAAAGGGTGGGCTCTCATGAGTCCCCAGAGAGAAGAATCCATCATCTGAAGAATGACTCTCAGACTTTAAGTTGAATGGAGGGATGCCCTCAGGTTTACTGAACTGTAGAGGAAATCAAGGAACACGTTTCCCTCCCAATTTCTCCTTATGGTAATGGAAATGTTTATCCTTTATCAGTCCATTTGTGTATTGGAAGAAGATAAATTGTTTTGTAAGTTTCAGAGGTCTACAGCAGGCAGGACTTTGTCCCAAGAAAAATTGTAATTTTTTAAACTGTGACATGATTTTGTAGTTACTGAAATAAGGTTTTTTGAATATTGTAATGCCTTTTTGGAATTCAGAGGGTAAGAGTGTGGCAGTTTGGTATTGTTTATGAATTCCAAAAACAGATATTGGATTATCTTTGTAAACTGGTCTGTCCCTCCAGGCATATTAGATTATATTGGATTCACAGATTTCACTTTTACTTGATTTTATAATGATTAAGACTTTGATTGGTCCACATCAGTAAGACGTTGCATCCCTCTTCCCTTGGTGGGTGGGGACTCACAGAGAAACTGCACCGCAGAGAAGGGAGGTTGGAGTTTTGAGCTGGAGCCTGGGAAGTAAGCACACAGAAGAGCAGAGCACCTGAGCCTGGAGAGAAACAAAGCCCCGGGAAGAGAGGAACCCAAGAAGCCTGAACTCTTGGCAGACGCCAGCAGCCATCTTACCCCAAAACATGGCAATAGACTTTGGTGAAGGGAAGTAACTTATGCTTCATGGCCTGGTAACTGTAAGCTTCTACCCCAAATAAATACCCTTTATAAAAACCAACAGATTTCTGATATTTTGCATCAGCACCCCTTTGCTGACTAATATACCTTCCCTAAAGCTTATATGGGTAAAAGGAAGATATTTCATTCTCCATATGTCCGACTTAGAGGGTTAAAAATTAGGCCCCTCTTGCTCCAGCAATCTCCTTCCTTGGAATTGCTGTATTTGTATATAAGAGGTCTTTGTTTCTCCATCATTAAAGAGGTATTTTTCCTTTTGTCCAATATCTTAATAGAAATTTTGTCAACTAGACAAAAAAGAATTCTATATCCAATTCCCCGTGGTAGTTCAAAGTGTGTCCATTCAACATAATTCATCCAGAATAATTTATCCTAAAATAGAGGGTATCTAAAGATGTAGTTATCTAATGATTATTTCTCCTAAATCTAACTCTTTACAATATTTGGTCACTATTTTTGGAAAGTGAATGTTTTATATTTTTATGGATGTGTACTTCTTTTTCAATATTTTAAAAATTAGAGATGATGTGGGTTTACAGAGCAATTATGATTAAACACAGGATTCCCATATACCACTTTATTACTGACACCGTGCATGGTTGTGGTACATTTGTTACAATTCATGAAAGCACATTTTTATAATTGTACTATTAACTATAGTCAGTGGTGCAACTTAGATTTCACTGTTTGTATAGTGCAGTTCTACAGATTTTTTAAAAAAATTTATTCTCTTACCATCTATACAACCTAACATTTCCCTTTCAACCACATTCAGAGTTATATTTCTGTGTTGTTCATTCTGTTCATAGTGTTATGCTACCTTCACCACCATCCATCCCCAAAACATCTCCATTGTTCCAAAGAGCAACTCTGTATATTTTAAGCCTCAACTTCCCCATCTTTTAATGATTCTCAAACTTTGAAAATATTAAGGAAACTAATGATCAGTTGATTTAAAAAATATTTTTTTCATAATGTTATATTCATGTTAAATATCTATCTGACAGCAGTGTTTTAAGATAGCATTTTTTGTTTACGATCCAGTATTACATTTTAAAATTAGAAATACTAGAGATAAAAAACGGTGAAGTTTAATAAAATTATGGCCCAGCCATCTTCATTATTAATTATTTAAATCAAGCTATGAGTGCCTCACTAAATACCGTTATCTCATAATTTAATTAATAAATACATAAATTGAAAATAGTTACAAACAGAAAAATAGCAAAAAAAGTACTAGCACATTCTGAGAAGACACATAATATAAATTTAGTTAAAATGCTCAGCTATATTACCTTCTGTTTGATTGAAAATATTTTATAAGAGAAAATATAGAAAAAAGTGCTTTTTTATAGCCATCAAGAGAAAAGTGAAATAACTTCTTGTTCACCAAAATGATGAGCTATCATGAAGGGATTAGAATCATCTTTTTAATCCACCTAATACCATGGACCTTGCATTTAGAGCTCTTATTGCCATCCATCCACCATGATTCCGAATGAAGTGGCACCAGAAGGATGAGGAACATTATCATATAATTTGCCCCCAGAGAATACAGGGCACTTTGACAGTGCCATGAGCTATCTAGTCACCCGAAAATAGCAAGAAAGTCATCAGAATGCAAGATAGTGATAAAGAGCTTTGAAAAATGTAGGGAACGACATATGAAAAATTAATCAAGTGACCCTATATGATTTAACAGGAATTCCAAAAAGAAGTTAAAGTAAATTTATAGAAAAGTAAGAAAAAGGGACATGGCCACAGAAGGAGGCAAAGATTTCAGGATTTACAGTAAAGCTACAAAATTAAGACCATGTGAATCCAGCGCACCGAGGGGCAAATAGCCCAGTGCAGAAATGTGGGCTCCAGAAACACACATACGTACTTCAGAAGGGGAAGTGGTGGGAGTGGGTTTTCCTCCCACCTCTCAGTCCACTTTTTACCCTCTACTTGGCTGCATCCTTCTCTTCCTTTTGATCTCCCAACTTTGACTCTCCTGCCTTCAAACGCATGGGCATCTTTTGGAAACTTACAGTTCCACAACTTTAAATTCCATTTCTCTGCTAGTGTCTTTCTTTCAATCATGCTATTCTCCTTGTGCCGCAGACGTCCACATCCAGTGGCCTAGTCCTTTATCTCCACGCATGGGGCTAATCAGAATATGAAACATATCCAAAAGGAACTCCTGACCTTCACCTTTCTCACCTCTGTACTTGCCCTTCATAATAAATGGTCACATTATTCATCCACATGCTCAAGCCAAATCCCTCACTTTCATATTATGGAACTTCAACTAACAACTAGATTGAATGATTTAGATCAATACACGTCAGCCTCTAGAGAACTTCAATAATTTGGGTTTTAAAAACACAGAAGGATTTGTATAATATACTATCATGAACATGATTTTAAAAACTCACTTTTTTTAACAAATCAATTTTATTTATACATATTAATGCAGCATACAATTCATGAAAATTGTACAATCAATGGTATTTGGCTTAATCACATAGTTGTGCACTCATCACTTCAATCATTATTAGAGCATTTTCTCTATTTCAATAATAATAATAAACAAAATCCAGACAAACAAACAGGAAAAATTTACACCTTTCAATCTCTCTCTGTTTCCCCTGCTGTACATAGCTGCTATTTCTGGCTATTCTTGCATAATTATTTATTTATTAAGCAGTTTTATTGAGATAAATTCACATACCATATGATCTATCCAAAGTGAATAATCAATGGCTTTTAGTATAATCACAATGTTGTACATTCATCACCACAAAAAATTTTAGAACCTATTTCATTACTCCAAAAAGAAAAATTCCACACCCCTTAGCATGCCTTTCCCAGCCCTACATAACCACTAATCTAATTTCATCTTTATAAATTGATTTATATTTACATTTTATATAAATGGAATCATACAATATGTTATACAATATACTTAGTTCATAGTAATGCAATCATACAGCATCTGTCCTTCTATGTCTGGCTTGCTTCACTCAACATAATGTCCTCCTGGTTCATCCATGTTGTCTTATTTATTTTTTTAAGGTTTATTTATTTATAACCCCCATTGTTTTTTGGGTTTTTTTTTGCTCTCGCTCTCTAATCTCTGTGTCCATTTGCTGTGTGCCCTCTGTGTCTGCTTGTCTTCTCTTCTCGTCTTCTCCTTAGGAGGCACCGGGAACCGATCCTTGGACCTCTCAGGTGGGAAAGAGGCACTCAATCACTTGAGCCACCTCAGCTCCCTGGTTTATTGTGTCTTTCATTGTTTCTCCTCTTTTTGTCTCTTTTTCTTGTGCCAGCTATCTGTGCAGGCGAGCTCACCTTCACCAGTACGCCCTGGGAAGCGAACCTGGGACCTCCCATATGGTATATGGGAGCCCAATCACTTGAGCCACATCTGCTTCCCTGTCATATGCTTTACGACTTCATTTTTCTTACAGCTGCATAATATTCCATCATGTGAATACACCACAGTATGTTTATCCATCATTGGTTGATGGACACCTGGGTTGTTTCTAACTTTTGGCAATCGTGAATACCGCCACTATGAACATCAGTGTGCAGATGCCTGTTCGTGTCACTGCTCTCAGTTCTTCTGGGTATATTCTGAGTAGTGGTATTGCTGTGTCACATG
>JAQZBX010065967.1:0-16199 GCA_029593785.1 Cabassous unicinctus
AAAAAAAAAAAAATATATATATATATATATATATCTGTTAAATTTAATTGAGAAATGTATATATTTATTCATCTGTGTTTACTTTTTAGTTTTTAATTGTTTATATTTTCAATTATTAAATGTACAAAGTAAAGTAAACAAATATATAGGGATTCCCATATACCCCATCCCTTACCCCTCCCACACTTTTCCAGTTTAATATCTATCATTAGTGTGGTACATTTGTTAAAATTGATGAACACAATTGAAGCATTGTCCTAACCAAAGACTGTAGCTTACATTAGATTTTACACTTTGTCCCACACAATTTTGTAGGCTTTGACAAAATATATAATGGCTTGTATCTGTCATTGCAATGTTATGCAGGAAAATTCCAATGTCTCAAATGTGTCCCCATCTTGTATCTATTCTTCTCTCTACCTCACCTCAAACCTGTGGTGGCCACTTCCTTTATATTAGTGATACAGGTTCTTCCAATTGCTAGATTAATTATGTCTTTGTTAGTCCATATTTGTTTTCCCCTTTATGTTTGTTCATTCCTTGATCTTGATCATTTTGGGATGGTGATGCTCATCCTGTCTCTGACAGAGAGGGCTTAGATGTCATGGCGCAGAGGGATGGAACAGTATTGCTTGCAGTTACAGTCTCTGCTTCCTGGGATGGGCACTGTCCATCATCATTTTGTTAGTTGTCTTGGGTGAGCCTGTTGAACTGGGGAGTAGGTGTTTCAACTCTCCTGAGATTTAGGGCTCAACAGGCATATGAGCTGATTTAAGATTTAAGTCTCTGCAACATATATTTTTAAAGTATAGTGCTAATTATAGGTTCAAATAAGAGGCAGAAGAATCATGTGATGGGAAATTATAAATAAATCTAAACCTGTTACGTTGGAGGGGATATATTCCTAAGTAAGTTCCATTGACAGGGTATAGAATTCTTGAGATTCTCTGCTTATGGTGTCTAGATGTCTCTAGAGCCCTCAGGACACCTTGTTTGAAACACTGTTTTCTGTGGCAGTCAATGATAGCCTGCTGAAACATGCATAAGCATAAGCTCTGGACTCACTTTGAAGTCTCTTAGATGAAAACCTCATTGGTATTTAGTATTTCCCCCTTTTATTCAAGGTGTTTTTCCAGATTTTTTTAGTTGCTGCTTGGAAATAATCACTCAGTACCATGGGGTCTCAACCCTGGGAGTCATGTCACACCCTGGGGAGAAGGGAGTGTGTTTATATGCTGAATTTAACTTGAAGAGAGGCCACATTTGAACAACAAGGAGGCTTTTAGGAGGTAACTCTTAGCCTACTATTATATATTGGATAAGTTTCCATTTTCTTAGAAAAGATTCATAAGTACAACCATCAATATCAAGGGCCTGGTGTAATGGTCTCTAGACATTGCCCTTGCACTCAGGGGATTCTTGCTGCTCTAATTGTAGCAAGACTTCCTAGGATGAGAATTCAATATTCCTTCAATTGTTGTGTTGGTCTCTCCTAATGAGACAATGCCCCATGTCCGCTTGAACATATTCATATGCCATAGAGGCATGTCCCAGGTGCACCACTCCCCACACATCCTCTGTCACTGACAGCCCACACTAGTGATCCTCCACTGCTACAATTGTGACCCTTCTGTGATCAAAACCTGCCAAAAACAAAGCCAAAAAATAAATAAAAATAGTAAGAAAATAATAATAATTAAAAATAAGAAATAATATGCATAAAATAATACTTTTAAAACTTCATTGTCTTTCATCATTGCAAGATCTGTTATCTTTTATGTACAGTGACAATTTATTCTGTATATTCCCCCAGTGTCATTTTTGTTTCAATTTATCTTCAAAGAAGCCTTAGGTTACAGAAAAGTCATGTAGAATATATACGGTGTTGCCATATACCCAAACCCCTCCCACTCTCCAACTCACCCTCATTAATAACATTTTATAAGTGTATGGCATGCTTGTTACAATTGATTTCAAATATCAAAGCATTGCTACTAACCATGATCAGTGGTTTACATTATGGTTTACATTTTGCCCATAAAATTTTATAGGTTTAAACATCGTTGTATCCATCATTGCAAGATCATGCAGAACAATTTCAATGACCTGAAAATGTCCTATGTTCCATATATTCTATTATTCCCTCCCTGTTTAGTCAGCCAAATGGGTGCTGATGCAAAATACTAGAAGTCTGTTGACTTTTATAAAGTGTATTTATATGGGGTAAAAGCTTACAGTTATAAGGCCATAAAGAGTCCAACTCAAGTTTTATTTCTTACCCAAAGTCAGTTGCCAAGTGTTGAAACAAGATGGCAGGTGATGTCTGCAAGTTTTCAGCCTTCCTCTTTCCTCTTAAACCTCTGTGGGCCTAGCTTCTTCCAATATCATCTGTAGGCTGCCTTAGGGCTCAGGTTCTCTGCTCTCTTCACCTGCAAACTATCAGTTATAGCTCATCTCTGAGTTCAACCATGAGTTCCTTCCTCTGACATGGTTGAATCAAAGCCCTAATATTAATATAATTTAATTAAAATCATCTCAGCTGAATCTAATTCAATCAAAGGGCATAATGCCCAGAGGAACAACCAGTTTAATCTCTACCTATTTTTGGAATTCATAAATAATTTCAAACTTCCACACTCCCCTCATCCCTCCTCAGGGCCTATGTTAACCACTATGCTTCAGTTTTTGAAGAATAAGGTTCATAGATTCATGCATTAATATTGAGAACTTAAAATATTGGTCTGTTTTCTTTTTCTTTAATTTTTTAAAATTTTTTATAAAGATACTTAGATTACATCAATGTTACACAAAATATATAGGGATTCCCATGCACCCCGCCTCCCACACCTCCCACAACCTCCCATATAAACATCCTTCATTAGTGTGGCACATTAATTGCAATTGATAAACACATCCTGGGGTTTTGCCGTTAAGCAAGGACTATAGTTCACATTGTAGATCACACTCTCTCCTAAACAGTTCTGCATGTTATATGATGGTATAAAATGGCCTGTATCCATCATAGCAATGTCACTCAGGACAATTCCGAAGTCCCAAAAAAACACCTGTATTACAACTGCTTTTCCCTCTCCCTACCCCAGAGCATCCAGTGGCCACTGGCTCCACATCAATGTTGTAATTTCTTTCATTGCTTGAATCACAATATGTCTATAGTAGAATACAAGTAAGTTCACTCTAGTCCATAGCTCTTCCCCCCATCCTGAGGAGTATGGGATGGTGATGTCCACTCCACCTAAAATTGAGAGGGTGTTTAAATCCCATGGGGAAGATGGATGGGATTATCCTGCCAGCAGCTGCAGACTCTCTCTATTCCCTGGGATGGCCATTGTCCATCATCGTCTCCCTGTCAGTTGTCCTGGGTGAGTCCAATGAGCTGTAGTGTAGGAGTTGCTGCGACACTGAGGTTCTGGGACAAGCTTGCACATGGACAGTCCAAAGACTCAAGTCTCTAGATGTACACCTACAAACTCCAGCACCAAGTATAGGTTTGAATAGAAGGGACAGATGACCCATGTGCAGGGAAGACATAGTTGAGTCCAACTCCATCACTCTCAGGAGCAAAAACTCCAAAGTAGGGCCCACTGGCAAGGCACCAAACACTGGAGATATCCACCCTGACATAGGACCTGGGTGTCTCCAGAGCCCTCAAGAAACCCACTATTTGGGGTACTATCCACTTCAGCAGTCTATGAGATACTGCTGAGATGTGTAAGAGATACCTCTGGGATGAACTCTCAACTCATTTTGAAGTCTCTTAGCCATATAAACTCATTTGTCGTTAACTTTTCCCCGTTTATTCAAGGTCTTTTTCCAGTCACATTGCCATTCTGTGCTTGGTAGTGATCCCTCAGTACCAGGGAGGCTGGTACCTGGGAGTCATGTCCCATGCTGGGAGGAAGGTAATGCATTCATATGCTGAGTTTGGCTTAGAGAGAGGCCACATTTGAGCAACAAGGAGGTTCTCAGGAGGCAAACTTTAGGCACGTCATAACAATAGGCTAAGTTATAATTTCAAGAGCAAAGACTCCTAAGGCTAGTCTTCAATATCAACGGCCCATCAGTGGATCATCCTCCTTTGCCAGTCACTGCCCCTGCAATTGGGGGACTGTTGCTGTTCCCTTAGAGAATGTGGCAGAGATCTCCAGAATAGGAATTAAGTATTCTCTCATTTATTGAGTGATTTTCCACCCACTGTGACAATGCCCCATGAACATTTGAACATTTGAACATTTTTATATGCCTTATATTTATGCCCAGGTGAACTTCCTCCCATGCATCCCCCATCCCCTACACCGCACACCAATGATCCTCCCCTACCCCAGTTGTAACCCTTCTGTGATCAGATGCCCACCAGCCCTCTGGCCAGGTGAGGTCTTTCTACAGGGCTCCATTTATTTTCCTCCTACCATTGTGTCCACTGGGGAAGGATGGAGGAGAGGCTCAGCTAATGCCTTTGGTGTGAATGACCTGAACAAAGATTAACTATCTAGAGGAGAGAACTGGGGATGGGATCTGGGAGGGTAGGTAGGAGTTGGAAGCCACAGGGAAGTTACTCCTTATCGCAGGGCTCCAGAGGTGGCTGTGATCTGTCCAGGGTCAGGAGATTGGCTGTTCATGATGACAATTTACAGAGCTTTATCCTGAATTAGAGAAGGAGGTCCATGGAGATCCCTGAAAAAGCCCCCTGAGTATCTCAGTGGGCTTTTAGCCCTCTGTCATATTTGAATAGTTCTATTAGTTACTCCATATAGAAGGAAAATATTCGAGAAATGTTCATGAGATCAGAAGTCCAAGGAGGTCTGTTCAAAGTGAGGCAAAAATAGATCAGAGAGAGTCCAGCACTATGGACAAATTCTGTGCAGTTCACATCTTTCTAGGAGTGGAGGATATTCCAATGCTCACACCTTCCTACCTGCCTGTGCCACAGGGTACATCTCTCCACCCAGCTACCTTGGGGAGTGGGCCAGCAGCACATCCTGCCATTTCTGTGTTTGTGGAGTCTTCTCCCTGGAGTCCTGAGAGGCAAACCTAGTTGGGGATGACAAAGCTGGGGGGGATATTTTACATTTTCAGTTCAGGTTGTAATTCATTGTGTTGCAAAACATTGTCATATTCAGTTAAAGTTTAATGTTTTGAACTCTGGCTTTCATCCACCTAACTTTATGTCCTGGACATCTCTTCATGTCAGAGTTTAGAGATTAAGGTTGAACTTTTAATTCCTGGCTGGCCTTCCCCAATGTAAGTGTGCCAGTTCCCTACTGATGGACACTTAGATGGGTGCACTTTTATAAGAAACATTTGAAGGGTGTCTCTGTCCTTTGCCCTTCCCCTGATTATTTCCTGGGGATGAAATCCTGGAAGTGGCTGGGAGACCAGAGGTGGATGGGCCTTTGTGTCCAATTGGGTGGGACTTGGCAGAGCAGGAGATTAGAGGAGGGCATGTGGGGAGTTGGGGGCCAGGAGGACAGCATTAGAGCAGCATCTGCAAAGGCAGTGAGAAGAATAAGCATGTGGGATATTCTCCTAGTTTTGGGGGCAAAATGTAGTTCTCTCAATGTAGATGGTGCCATCTCTGCCCTCTTATATCAGCCCCCTGCCTGTCCCATGGGTGATTCATCAGCTCTCAACTACAGGACCCACCTCTCAATCCCCACTTCCCCAATTCTCTTAGACATCAGTATTTTCCAAGCAGTTTGCCTGATATAGTTGAGAGCAAGTCAAACTCTTGCCCTCAGGGGACTCAGGTTAGCAGGGGAAACAGAAATAAGCAGGCAATCATTAGAAAAGAGTAGCAAGTTCTATGGTGGTGTGAGGTAAGAAATCAGAAAGGCAACTGACCATGTGTGCCTGGGTATGGGGAAACATGGGCAGGATGAGATGGGCAGCCCTTCCTGGGTGGGGACTGCTGTGCCCTGAGACCTGTGCTGTCAGCACAACTCAGGAGTGTTCTCAGCTGCATTCCTCCATGCACTCCATTGGCAGACCTGGGGACTTCACTCAGGCTCACTCTGTTACATCCCACCTCCATTTGACAAAACTCTGAGCATTAGTCAGCCAAAGAGGTGCTGATGCAAAATACCAGAAATCTGTTGGCTTTTATAAAGGGTATTTATTTGGGATAGAAGCTTACAGTTACCAGGTCATAAAGCATAAATTACTTCCCTCACCAAAGTCTGTTGCTACGTGTTGGAGCAAGATGGCTGTTGACATCTGCAAGGGTTCAGGCTTCCTTGGTTCCTTTCTTCTTGGGGCTTGCTTGTCTCTCAGCTCAGCACCTCTGCTATCTCCACAGGGTCAGCTGCAGACTATCACGTGAATGGCTTACCTCTTTCCCAAGGTCTTCTATCCTTCCTCATTACCAAGCTCCTCTATGTGCTTACAGAGGCTCCAGGATTAAAACTCAGCTTCAGAACTCCAACATCAAAGACTCCAAACTCCTTTCTCTGTGGTGCAGTTTTATCTGTGAGTCTCCACCCACCAAGCAGGGACTCAATGTCCTACTGATGTGGTCAATCAAAACCCTAATCATAATTTAATCATGCCCAGGTAAAGACCAGTTTACAAACATAATCCAATATCTATTTTTGAAATTCATAAACCATATCAAACTATTATACTCTGCCTGTCCAAATTTTGGACATATATATCAATAAAGATATATGCCTCAGCTCCTTCAGTGACACATTCTGTTCTCCCTGAAAACACAATTTTTGCACCATTAACTTTGTTACAATCACAAACAAAAACTTACAAATACAGAACAAATAACCTTTCCTTTTCCTTGGACCACTTGAAAGTATGTTCTTGCCCTGATCTCCAATTAGTCCCCTAATATTTATAAGTGCATTATCCCTCAAATAAGGAATTCTGCATAACCATATTACAATCAGTATCAGGAAATCAATGCTGAAACTGTCATCTAATCATCAGACCCCATTAAAGTTTAATCAATTTTCCCAGTAATGTCTTCTAATCATGAAAGTAGCCAGTCCACTATCACATATTGCTGTTTGTTATATTTCAATGCCCTTCTATCTAAAAATGTCCTCCAGTCTTCCCTTGATTTTCATGAGTTTGACACTTTTGTCTATTGCAGGTTGGTTTTTCTGTAGAGTGTCTGTTTCTGTTGAGTAAAGGATGCCAATGCAAATACCAAAATACCAGAAATGGTTTGGCTTTTATATGGGCATTTATTAAAGTAAAAGCTTATGATTCAGAGGCTGAGAAAATGTCCAAATCAAGGCACCATCAGAGCGGCTGTCTCGCCAAAGACCAGCTGCTGGAAATCCTGGACTCCTGCCATGTGGCAAGGCCAAATCAGGCCAGTCTCTGCCTTCTCCTCCAGGCTAACTTTCTCCCTGAGCTCAGCTGTGGTCAAATAGTAATATGGCTCATCTCTCCCCTCTCTGCCTGTATTAGTGGCTCCAGCTTCAGCTGCTCTGCTGATTTCAGCCTCTAGCCTCTCTCTCAGCCTCTCGGGGTTTCTCTGTGGCTGCAGGTGATCCTGGAGTCCTCTCACATGTCAGGGTAAAATGGCAGCTGTCTTCCTCTGTATGTCTCTGATTTCATTGCTCCATTCATATAAGACTCCAGAACAAGAGCCAAGGGAAGAATATCACAGGGGTGATGCTGGGTCTTCCTGGCACCCTGATTGGTGGCTCCTGATATTGGTGATCCCATTACTGATAGTGCTCATCAAATCACCTGATTAGCATGGGACATCAATCTTCTCCACTATAAAGTTACTCTTTTCCTCTTTGTATAAGTATTTTTTGGGCAGGAGGTCTTTGTAACTACATAAATATCCTTTATAAAATCAAACTTTATGTATGTATGTACATGGTTGATACAACATAGACTTATATATTCCAATTCAATAGTTTATAGTCAGTTCATATCATTACTTATTCTAATCCTCCAATTTCCTTGATTTGGCCAGTAGTGGCCCCATAAGCTGAAATCTTTGTCCTTTTGATGGATCTCCTTGATTCCTTGAGCCCTTCCTTACTTTCTAGCAATATGATGCTGTAAAGCTTATGTTTCGCTTTTCTTGCCACAGCCCTGGAATCTGCCATTTCTCCAATGCTCCCTGGTTCCTGTCAGTGGAGAATTGTGTTCAGACACCAAGGTCTGGTTGCTGGGTGTGCTCATTGCTGCTGGGTGGTAGTCGCTCCCAGGTCCTCTGAGTAGGAGGCCCCTGGGGTATGGACAGCCTGAAGGAACAGTTTGGGGAGCTGGGGTCTGGTTGGCATGTCTGAGCATGTGGCCTGGGTGAGGATGTGCTTTAGATGGCCCTTCCAGGAGTGTACATGGTGGCCCAGGAATAGAGTTCCCTGAGCTTCCTATGTAGACCTTTTTATTTTGAAATCCTTTCAATCTTATGAGATATTTGTAAAATAATAGAAAACCATACAGAGAATTCCAACATATCCCACATGCAGATACACAGATTCACCAACTTTGAGCATTCTGCCACATTTGGTACATTATCCTAACTATTTTTCTATTTTCTAAACATTTGAGAGTAGGTAGTATACATGCCCAGAGGGTTTTGGCCAATTGAGGGCCTGAAGAAGAGCCTGCAACCTGAGGAGCTGCCTGTGTGTGAGTGTGTGTGTGCTAATGTGAGTGTGTGTGTGCTAATGTGTGTGTGTGTGTACATGTGAGGAGGGAGTGAGTACACTGGGCCTGGGCCTCACATCAATGTGTGATGTCCCCTCAGAGACTCACAATCCCACTTGCAAGCCCCACTGTGAGGCAACTAACACCTGCCCAGTCTCAGACATAGGCCAAAGTCACACACAGTTAAATAAAAAAAAAACAAAACCAACTCACACATGGCCACACAGAGAAGACAGAACACTGGCCCAAATTCCATTTGGTTCATTTTCTCTCTGTAAAGTTCTCCATTAGCTGCTAAAAGAAAGCTTCTCTTTTATTTCATTAATATAATAATTATAATTATATTGAGTTACAATGCATTGATTTGTAATATATTTTTTATTAGAATGGTGCAGAATTACAGAAAAATTATGCAGAAAATACAGAGTTTCTATATACCTTTCTCTTATTACCCTCCACCTTGCATTAGTGTGGTACTTTACTATAATTGATGAAAGAATAATGTTATAATTCTTCTATTATCTACAGTTCATAGTTTACATTTGTGTTCACTCTTTGTGTCACATAGTCCTATGGTTTTAAAAAAACTTTCATTGTAGTAAGCTGTATAGAACTTAAAATTTCCCCTTCCTTTTAACCCCACTTATATAGTTCAGTGCTATTGTGTTCTCAAGGTTGTACTGCCATCACTGCCATCTATTCTCAAAAGTTTTCCATCACCCTGAACAGAAATTCTGTACCAATTAAGCATTAACTCCCCATTTCCTACCTCCAACTATCTGCTGTTAAACTGTATTCTAGTTTCTGACTCTATGATTTTGCTTATTCTCATTATTTAGTATCATTGAGGTCATGCATTATTTGTCCTTTTGTCACTGATTTATTTCACTCAATATGATATTTTCATGTTTCATCCATGTTGTCACATGTATCAGAACTTTATGTCTTTTTATGGCTGAAAAATAAATAATTTTCCATCATGTGTGTATATATATATACACACATACATATATAAATATATAAATATATATATAGATAAATATATACACCCATTTGGTTTATCCATTAATCTGTTTTTGCACACTTAGGTTGCCTCCATCTGTTGGCATTTGTGAATAATGCCAATGTGAAAATAGTTGTGAAAATACCTGTTCAAGTTCCTGCTTTCTGTTCTGTTGGTGTATACCTAGTAGTGGGTTTGCCAAGTCATAGGTAAATCTATATTTAACCTTCCAAGGAACCACCAAATTACCTTCCAGTTTGGTCATTTGTGTATTTTCTTTGAAGAAATATCTGTTCAAGTCTTTTGTCCATTTTTAATGAGGTTGTTTGTCTTTATATTGAGTTGTATGGTTTTTAAAAATATATCCTGGGTATTAAACCCTATTTGATATGTGATTTCCAAATACTTTCCCCCATTCTGTAGGGTGCCAGTGTACTTTCATGATGAAGTCCTTTGATGCACAAAGTTTTTAATTTTGATGAACTCTCATTTATCTATTTTTCACTGTTGCTCATGTTTTTGGTATAAAGTCTAAGAAACCATTGCCTATCAGAAGGTCCAAAGATGCTTCTCTATGTTTTATTCTAGGAACTTTATAGTTTTGGTTATTATGTTTAGGTCTTTGATCTATTTTGAGTTGATTTTTGTATATGGTTACAAATTTGCATATGGATATACTGTTGCCCTAACACCATTTGTTGAAGTGACTATTCTTTCCCCATCAAGTGGACTTGGGACCTTGCCAAAAATCAGTAGGCCATAGATTTGATAGTTTATTTCTGAACTCTTTATTTGATTCCATTAGGCTATATGTCTTTCCTTGTGTCAATACCATGCTGTATTGATTACTGTGTCTTTTTATTAAGTTTTAAAATAGGGAAGGTTAAGTCCTCCAACTTCCTTCATTCTTCTTTTTCAAGATAGCTCTGACTCTTTCGGTCCCCATACCCTTGCATATAAATTTGATGACTAGCTTTTCTATTTCTGCACAAAGAAATTTTGATTCAGATTGTGTTGAATCTATACATTGCTCTGGATGAAATAGACATCTTAACAGCCCTCCAATTCAAGAACATGAATTGGTATGTCCAATGAAATGGTATGTCCTTCCATTTATTTTGTGTTGTCTGATTTGTTTTAGTAATATTTTATCATTTTATGTGTACAAGACTTACATCTGTGCCTAAATCTTTCTAGATATTTTATTCTTTTAGTTCAAGAGTTTTAAACCAGGGGTCCATGGAACCCAAATGGGTACATGGTAAGATTTCAGGGTGTCTGTGAGCTTGAATTAATATGGAATAATCCTAAAATTTAATTTAAAGGCATGCTGCTGTTGAGTGTCATAAAACTATCTGCCATTTTATTCTGAGACAGGTTCTCTGGTTTTCATCTGGCTGGCAAAGTGGTCCATGGAACAAAAAATGTTACGAACTCCTGTTTTAACAGCACTTTTTTCTGATTCATCATTCCAAAAGGAAAACTGGAGACTCCCTGGGATATTCAAAGGGAAGATTAATGAGTTTCTCCATTGGTGCTTGAGTTAAGTGAAGGATAACAGTGCCTTAGCAGGATCTGAGTTCTTTGGGCTCTGGCTATCCCTGAGAGAGGATAAATACCCAGATTCATAAGGCCTCTAGTGAAGTGGGTGAAAATACCCAAATAATAAATGAAATACTTCAATTTCTGTAATCAGTCTATTTTATGCTTACCACAGTAAAAAGGGAGTGCTATGGGGGAACTCAGGGAGAAGCTTACTCTTTCCCCCTCTTGTCCTCAGGGAAGCCTTTCCTTTTCAGCAGTTGGAGATGTAATTCATTTGAAAATATGAGCAATCTAGGCACCAAATTGTGGTTCTGAGAAAATCAGAAGTGGTGAATGTCTACTTTAATTTCCTTCTATGCACATGAGAAACCAATCTTTGTACAAGCACATGGCATAAAAAAATCTAACATCTTGCGATGAAAAGTGAGCAAAACTTATATGAAAAAATTTCATTAAATCCATGAAACCTGTATAAATACATGAAGGGTGGACTGAGGAATGTGAGAGAGTTCAAAGTGTGATGAGCCTCCAAGTCATTTATTGCTACGGTCACATCCAACAAAGTGAAGGAGAAATGTGTGGCATCCTCTCTATTTAAGACACTAGGTCATCCCAAGTAATGTTTATTAAATATGTACAGAATGTTTGTGTATCATAAATACTATGAATAGAATTTATGACAGTCTCAACCCATGGGGTATATTATTTAAGCGAAAGTTCTAATTTTGTCATCTTGGAGTGGATTTTGGAAACAAAAATAATACCTAATTACCTCCAGTTACTATGCACTTTTGTGTAATTGAAAGAAATGAGAAAGCAGTTTTTACAATTTTCTTCTTGAGCATTACTGGTAGTGATCGTCCTAGAGCACAGAATAAATAGTCTATGTATAAAGTCTGAATTTACTCATGGAAGCATGTTAGGTTTAAATACTCCTCTCATTGAGTCCTTAAATAGTTTTGGAAATGTCTTGCTTATCTCACGTGTTGATCATTCATTTTTATACCAAGTATTTACTGAGCATCTACTATATGCCAGATGCTAAGCAGATGCAAGATTTTGCACTGGGGTATTTAGAGGAAAAAGACAAAGGGCCTGCCTTTAAGTGACTCATTCATACGAGAGGCAATAGAAGCATGAAAATAATGATTTAACATAACAGGTACTAGTGACATAGAAGCAGTTGAGAACACTCACGTCTGTTCTTGGGTGTGCAAGGTAAAAATGGATTCATGGAGGAGTAATAATTTCAGACTAATCTTGAAGGCTGCCTACAAGGCAGCTAAGGGTATTCAGGGCACCAGTAAACACTAAAGTACCAAAGAATATTAGCATGCTTGTGACTACACTTAGGTGTGTTTTCAAGGATAGTGTGTGTGCAAAAGCAGCAGCAGAAGGTGGATCTCGAGGCAGAGAGAAACAATGAAGGACCATGGATGGCTTCCAAAGAAATGCTTACTTTATTATTTTGACACATGTGTTACAAAGGCTCTTGAAGTAAACAAGCTGAGAGATGTTGAGGTTCTAAAATTTGGGATTTACAATGAAACTATAAATGGTTTGACAGATACTTAACCTCTCATTTGCACATTTCTTCATTTGGGGAGTTGATACAGCAATACTCTTTCAATGAGTAAATAAATGAGTTATGAGTAAATGAGTTAATGTATGTTCAAGGCTGAAAGTTGCATGTGGTACCTAGCAAACTCCCTTTTTCTTCATCTTTCCACTTCTATTTGCCTTCTTCAGCTCAAGCCACACTTTCTTCTAAAAGTTTGCCTTAGTTATGTTTTTCTTTTATACATTTCTGTGGCACAAAGTTGGTGACTCTTCAGTTGCTATTGACAAATACTTGATGATTGATTAAATATTGATTACTCTGTACTTAAGTTAAAAATAACATTTAGTAATTGGGTTTAATAAGGTAAGCAAAAAAATTTGAAAAACTTGAACGAAGGGCAAGAGACAGATGTTATTTACAAATATATAATTAAGACAAATCGAGCTTAAGTTATATTCTGAGAGTTCAACTTTAGATATAAATTAGTATTTCCTTTAAAAATTCTGAAAATAAACATGATTTATACGGGAATATTGTTGTGTAAGCTCATATGGGCTTGTTTCATACATGATGCTTGAGGTGTTCTTACATCTGCAAAGTTTTGACTGCTTCCCCTTCCACAAAAGAGAAGCCAGGCCTGAAGCTGGTCCCCGGGAGCCAGGCAGTTTTCATGTGATTTGGGTATAAAATACCTCATTACAACCAAAATGGTGTAGGAGCTGTATTATTCTGTGGGTAAAATGGGAAATGTATTCTTAACAGCATGCATTTAGTTTAGTTGCATTTAATGCAACTTACATGCAACTTTCTTTAAAGTACAGTATGTGCATTTTAAGATGATAGGCTTATATAATGGTAAATTTAATGAATTCATGTATATCTTCATATAATCAAAATATTAAATAGAAACTCATGAGTGTTCTAAAATTCTGTGTTGTTTTTTGGAACAACTTTTTTTTGGAAGTAAAAGTAATATTTCAGCAAAAATATAGGCAGACCTAAAATGTTTTAAATGTTTGCCTCCAAACTTTTTGAAAGAATTCCAAGCATGACAAAGGACATTCATCCATACAGAGGGAATATGCTGGTATGTTTCCCATTAATGTTTTTGTGCTCTAATGACTAACACCCTGCCTAATATTTCAGCTACATTTTTAAAAATTTATGACTCACAATTGTTTGATTCTTTTATCCCTTCCCAATTTTACAAAAAGTTTTATGAAACTAGTAGCATTATTTTATATAGCAAATAACACATTTGCCTCTAAAACTCACCAGGCCAAGGAAAACTATTTTCCAGCACTCTTTTTTTAAAGAATTATTTTAATTTTTATTTATTTATCCCCCCCTTGCAGCTTGTGCTGGCTGTGTCCATTTGCTGTGCATTTTTCTATGTCTGCTTGTCTCCCTTTGTTGCATCATCTTGCTGCACCAGCTCACCATGGGCCATCAGCTCATTGTGTCATGCAGGCTGGCTTGCCTTCACCAGGAGGCCCTGGGAATTGACCCTGGGGCCTCCCATATGGTAAATGGGAGCCCAAACATTTGAGTCACATCTGCTTCCTCCAGCACTCTTTTTAACAGAAGCCCTTACCCAAAGTAAACTGCAGTGGCCTGAAACATTCAAGAGTTCACAAATGTTGGCTTCCAGAATTTGAGATGCAAATTTCCTTTACATTCCAGCCCAGGGAGCCATGCCAACCCTGGTTCTAATGCAGAGTTTCTTTTCTAGGCATTATGAACTCTGGGCTCAGGTGGATCAAGGAAGTCCAGATGTGTTTCTCACAAAGCTAATGAAGAAATTTTTCATTTAAGGAGTGGTGATAGCCTCACAGGTTTTCATGACCATGTAATTGGAAGGAAGAGGAAGAGGGAAAAGGAACAAATGCAAACCCTTCAGATCTTGGTGAACCATGGTGCAATGGCATTCTTTTACTGATTATTCTTTGCTATTAAAGGAGAATATAGAGTATGATATACAATTCACAAATTTTCCTATTTAAAGGAGGAAGTGAAAGACTCAGGATTAGGAAAGGATTTCTGGCACCATGACAAGGTGACTTAGAAAGTTGTTTTGTATTAATTCATTCATAACTTGCAAAATAAAATAATTTCTTTTCAGCAGGTGCTAAATAAATGTTTTGGGGAAAAACAGAGCCAGAGGAATTGAGACACATGTAGAAATGTCTAAGCTTAGGAGCTATTCCAATCAAAGAAAAATGGAGCCCTGACTCATTTTAATAATTTAATTGCTGCCCAGTCCCATGGGCAGAGTGAGGGTGGCTTATGATCAGTGATACCTCCTCTTTTATTTATAGAATGGCTCTCCAATGCTGATCCATTTTCTTTTCTGCAAACTATGCTTAGGCTTTTTAAGATACTAACAGCAAATTTTCATACCCCTTATAAAAATGAGAAGGTTGGTACAGATGCTAAGTGCCCTAACATGCAATAAGTGTGCACACAGGTAGTGCCCTATCCAGGTTTCTAGCTGTCACTAGTACAGATAGTCTTCACGATGACTACTCTATGTAGTTTCAATTGTTCCAACACCTGCTTTTAAACTTTTTAAGTAACATGAGCCATTAATTTGCATCTTATACAATAAATAAATGTGCTATTTGTTAATTAAGATGATGCTCTTGGTCTATTGCTCCTTGTTTTCTAGAATATTTTTTGCATTATTTTGCAGGGAATGATGATTGTTATTTTTCACCAGTCCATATATATTTTATCAGGTGTGGCGGCCATCAACGGAGGTGCTTAGCTCTCGTTAAAACCGACTACGAGACAAGGTCCGTGGCTGGTTAAGAAGGGATCAAGGATACCCGACTTGTGGAGGAGGATTAAGCACTTCAGGACTTGGGGCCTAATTTCACCCTGTTTATACTCTTACAAAGGCCATTTTTTGAGCTCCTTGAGAAATATGCCTTATCGGGCGCTGGACTGGTTAGTCAATAACGGGCAACTGGACCCCCCCTCTCTCTTTCCTTCTGCGGCAAAGCCGCTGGGTCAACCTAAGACAGGAGCCTGGCCAATTGCTGCCATGGTTTCCAATGATGGGTAAGATCCAGCAGCCGTTTAGCACGGTCCTGACCTAAGACAGGCACAGTCCCCCCAAATATCATCGAGGCCTCTATTTCTCCCAGCAGGTTAATCATAATGTTTTATAATGATGCCTTTCCTTTTTAATTGTCTACCTGCATATGAAAACAACAGCCTGTTTATTGTAAATTATAATTTAACTACTAACGTAACTAGTTTAGGATTATTGCGTACACAGTTAAGAAAAACAATAGTCTTGCAAATTTAACTGTACATATGATTTCGGTGTGATGCCATATCTTACAAATAACCCTGGTTAATTTAAGCCTATATAGAAAATAAATTTCTTTAGATCTTTGTAAGAATTTTAAAAAGTAAACTACAAGCAGGAAACTACTGCCT
>JAQZBX010065968.1:0-16201 GCA_029593785.1 Cabassous unicinctus
TGGGTTTTGTTACTTTCAGATTCTTGCTTCCATGGCTTTCTCTTTGTCTTTTTCTGTATTCAACCTATTTATAAAGGATTCAAGTAAAAAAGATTAAGACCCACCCTGGGCCACACTTAACTGAAGTAACCTATTCAGAAGGTCCTAATTACAATCGATTTACACCCCAGGAATGGGTTAGCATTCAGAACATGGTTTTCTGGGGTACATACAGTTTCAAACCACCACACAAGTCCTAACTCACAGGGTTGTTACTAGGATTATGAATAGTAAGGAAAGAGCTCAACCACAGGCATATGGTTTCAGTTAAGGGTGTTAATCATTATGGTGGTCAGAGAGGTTTTACAGGTTCCCCATACTAAGTCAGCCACAGGGAGACAAGAGGTTCAGAAGGCAGGTCTGGTGAATGTGGGCATTCTTGAAGATAGCTTGAGATACAAGCAAACTGTTCTGCATGCCCAACCGAATTTACCATCCAGACTTGATCACTCCATAATAAACAGATAATTCAGTTTTTATGATACCTTCATTTCTCAAGTTCAATGAGTTTTCACATGCTACTGCATTTTCCTTAAAAATAAAATCTTGAAATTATTTGCAGATTTGAATAATCTGGTTCCAGAATTAAAGCAGTTGAAGCCATAAAAATTGTACATGCCCTCTACCACAGTTATTGTCTTAATTTGATGGATTTTCTCTGGAATGCCAAAATCATATCAATACCAGCGTTTCTTTGCACTTAGAACTACCTTCTTTTAAAATCCTCAGGAAATATCCTGGCTAAATGAGAGGAATGTGAAACCTGATAGAACCTTGTTCCGCCCTCCTTAAACTACTCATCGACCATGGCAGAAGCTCAAATATACCAGACGATTTGTCTGGCAATTCATGTGTGAACTATGAGACGCAGGCAGAGTCCACAGTCCAGAGCTCATGAATTAGGCTGAGTATTTTACAAACTTAGAGCAGTATCATACATTTTCAGAGGAATTTGCAATTCATTAAGCGCTTTAGCAACATCATAATGGAAAAATCAATGAGAACAAGACAACCTATTTTCACATAGACCTTTAGATTGACAAAACTTCCACAATTATCACATTTCATCTTCAAAAAACTGGAAATAAGTAAATATTATTACCTCCATCTCTCAAAGAAAATTAAGACACAGTGAAGTTAAGTAGCATGCCTGTGCTCTCAAAGGGGGAAGTAAATGTAGAATCCCAGGTTTTGTATTCCAAAAGCCGTGCTCTTGCCTCTATGTTGTACTTTCTTACTTAAATACCCCCAATAATCCCCAAAGATGGGTAGTGGGGTATCCATCACAATACCTATTTCTAGATATTTCTAGATAGTATGTTTGGATGTAGAAAGGAATATTCTAGTGAAAAGATTAGATTTCTGTAAGAGCTAGACCCCTGTCATTGAATTGCATGGAAGGACTAACTGGTCAACCGGACCTCCCCAAAAGACTCCCAAAGCTTATTCCTGTCCCTGCTCCACTAATGCAGTCCAGGAAGTCAACCTGATTGCTCAGCCTACTGCATTTGGCTCATTTAATTTGCAATAACTTTAATGCCTTACTATGACATGCTATGTTTGGGAGAGGAAGGGCTAAGAGAACTAACCCACTCCTTCCCTACCCCATGCCAGCTGATGACCCTTTTACCCACCCAGCTTCTGGTTGATCATGCACCATATAAAGTAGCCAGTCTTGACTCCTTTCTCTCCTACACATCCCAGATTCCACCCTTCAGCAAGCCCTGACATCTCATCTCCAAAATATAACTCTAAAATGACCATTTCCACTGTTACCCCTAGTCCAAGCCACTTTATCTCTCTCTGGGACCTCTGTGCCAGCATCCAAGCTGATATCCTTGCTTCCGTGCTACCAACCATCCTCCACAAAGCGCCACAGTGGTCTTTCCAATGGCTTCCCATTCCAATCATGATATAATCCAAACTCCTCAGAACACATCAGGTAAGCCCACCTCTCAGGTCTCACCTCACCCTCTCCACCTGCTCCTTCTGCCCCACCCATCCTCGCCTTCTACGGTAGAATGAATTATGACCCCACAAATACAGGTGCAAGTCCTAATCCACAGTGATCTGGGTGTGAGTGAAGTCATTTGCAAATAGGACCTTCGAAGACGTTATTAGTTAAGGTGAGGCATCAGTGTGGGCCTTCATCCCATTTTCCTGGAGACATAAGGAGAGGAAATTTGGATGCATTCAGTCAGTAGAAGCCAGAGAAGGAGAGAGAAGAAAGATGGCCATATGATGGAGGCAGAGATGCATCTGCAAGCCAAGGAACTCAGAGGATAGCTGGCAAGCCTCCACCAGGATGCTACAGACTTACAAGATGGCAAAGCCTTGCTGATGTCTTCATTTTGGAATTCTAGCAAATTCCAAAACCACGAGACAGGAAATTCTTGTTGTCTAAGCCAGCCAGTGTGTGGTGTTTGTCATAGCAGCAGTGGCAAACTAAGACACCTTATCTTTGTCCCTCTAACCCTGTGCTTCTCAAAGTGTGGAGTGGGAACGAGCAGCATCAGCACCACCAGGTAACAGTGGAAATGCAAAGTCTGTGCCACCGCCTAGACCTCCTGAATCAGAAACTCCAGGTGGGGGCCCAGCACCCTTTACACAAGGCCCCCAGGGGGTTCTGAAGCAACTGAAGTGTGAGAAACGCTCATCTAACTTAGCTTACTCTTGCCTCCAGGCCCTTGGCTTTGCTGTCCCCCTACTTAAAATCTCTTCCCGTCATTTTGGCAGGAGTCTGACTCCTCCATATGAAGGACCTCTGGAAATACTGTGTGTATTTATTGGTGTTCATGTTTATTTTCTGTTTCCTTCACACACACACCCTCCAAAACTGGAGTCCAAACTCCATGAACACAGGGCCTTGTTCTTGTTCACTGTTGTTTCCCTAAACGAGGGCATGCCTAGAGGTTGATGCCAACCAGGACGCTGAATAAATGCACGAATATCATACGCATCAACTCTCTGCTAAGTGTCTGACGGATATTGTTTACCCACTTCACAGGAGAGGAAACTGAGTTTCAGGGAAAACCACTGGCTGGCTTTGGGATCAAAAGGGAATCAGTAACGCTGGAACATGTCCAGCTCATTTCCTCATTATAAGAGCCACTTACAAAATCACTTCACCTTTGTCCAGACTCACCTTCAGTCCAGCCTCATAAAAAAGGTCCCTATATACTCCACATTTTCCCTCATCAACAGTCTGGGCCCCAGGACTCAAGACGCACAAGCTGAAATCATCTGCAGCCGAAGGCACCCTCCCTGCTTCATTTGATGGAGTTTGAATGGCTCACCTGGTTAGTTCCTCCACCAAGGACCATAGTTTGGGGTTAAAGGTTCTATTTTAAACTTTTGCAAATACAGAAAGGGAGCAGGACGTACTTTTTACAATATGGTATTGACTTGGCTGGACTTGACCTTGGTACTTGGGGTGGCCTAGAAGTATCAGATAAAAGGATTTGAATAATTTTAGCTTTGATCACATTGCGATACTTAACTTTGGATTATTGCTTGGTTTTTAAAACCCTTATTAATGTGACAGTTTTCAACTATAAGTTTTTTCTTTCTTAACTTTGCAAGTATTGACTCTTCAGAAAATTTGTGTAAATTAAGGTCAGCCTGAGAAAAAAAATTATTCAAATAATTTGGAATTGTGCTCTGGAAATTTGCCTCTGACCGACATTACAAATGTTTTGGTGAAATCCTAATTCCCCTTATAGAGTTCTCCTTGGCTATTTGAAGCTCACATTCCTAGTCTGCTGTAAGGAATTGAAATTTGAGACTTCAATGACGGCAAATCATCGGTTCCCACACTCAACTATTTCAAACTCAGAACAGCTGGATTTAAATTGTCTGTGCCGTTTCTTCTATTGGTTTACCTTTTTCCCTGAGGCCGAGTCACTGTATGCCTTTCCTTCTCCAATTAAAAACAAATGGACAATTAGTATACCAACAAGGACTAAAATTTAAATTTATCTAATTGTGGCTCATTATCCCTTAAAAAAGAAATCCATGTACCTATTAATCTTAGTCCTTGATTTCATGGCCAATTTTCTGGAGTGATTTCAAAAACCCTGGAAAGTCTTTAAAGTATATAGAAACAGTACATACACAATTAGCTAAGAAAATTAAGTTCACATGTTGGTATGTGGTCTAACCAAGGGAAAAAAAGAGAAGATGCAAATTACCAATATCAGACTCCATCTCTGGCCTACTGCGCTACAAGAATGCGATGCTCCATTTAAAGGGACACCTCCTAAGGACACTGTCTCCACTTTTGGGGTCAGAATGTCTGACACACAGCAGGCATCAGTATCAGTGCATCAAGCCACAGTGAATTCCCTCTACCCCTTGAACTTCTCAATCTAGGTTAACGAAGCCTGGATGAGGCTGCTGGTGGGTCTAGGTTTCCAGATGAGTTGGGAGAGGTTTTGGAGATTTCAGGCTGTGGCATGGATAGACACTAAATGACAGTTCTGTTCACAATGTTTCTGACATTGGGGAACACCTACAATGGGGGACCCATCCTACACACCACCTAACCTCCCAGGGTCCCTCAGCCAGTCTCCTGCTGTCCATTCTATTTGCAACCACCCTCACCCCCTCTCCACACTGGCATTGATGCCTGCTTGGTCTTATCCTACAGCTTCTCCCAGGGGACACCACCATCCACTGAATGATCATGTTAGCCCAAACTCCTGGGCATGTCCTAAGAGAACTTCCACGATAGCATATCCATGAGCATTTCCAGTCTTCACTGTGGCCACACAAGGCCTCATTTCTCACACTCTTTCTGCCCAGCAGGTAGCTCATATTCTTCCAGACCTGCATTCCTTCAGACCTCCCTCTCTTGGCTTATTCTCAGTTCTCAATGCCTAGGCTTATTCCATCCACTTAGAATATCAGACTCACCTCTGAGGTCTCAGCTCAGATGCTTCCTGGACTCATGACATTCCTGCTATTTCTCAAATGACCTGGAGAACTCCGAAGGATGAGAGAATAATTAGTGAAGGGCTTCACAACCAGCAGCCTTGCCCTCCATCAGTAATCAGGCAACGATTGCCTTGTCACCCCACATCTTTGCAAGGCAGTAACCATTTCTTCAATAGAGATGAAAAACGAATGGAGCATAGAACAAGGATGGTGTGCATGTGTGAGTGCATACACGGGTGTGTGCATCAGTGAATGGAGCCTGAGTCACACTGGAGGTAGGTTCTCTGTAGATAAAGATTAAGAAGTCCTGGGACATAAACGACATCTCTGAGGCCTCAGTCCCTGACCTGAGACAGGAAAAAAAATGCGCTATGGACCAAAACATGTTCCAAAATGGATATGGTTTTACACGGTCAAAAACAGTGATGGAGCAAAGTCAGAAATCTTTGATGAATTGACTGCCCCAGTCACACAATGGGAAAAGAGGGAAAGAACTTTCTGTGATAACTCTGTTGGTGCTACAAAATAGTGCTATACATTTTCAAGGATTCCCTCATACATAGACAAATGTACGGTTGATGGCTCGAAGGACATAGGCTGAAGTATTTTAGCATGGAGGTCTATAACTGAGTAAAAGATTGGGAATTGGGAGTGGAGGATAAAGAGAAAGAATTTCAAAAAACAGAGAAATGCTGCACATTCCAACAATGATGGTCCTTTATGAAGTAACTGATGTGTAAAAATATATTGTGTATAATTGAAGCTAAAGCTATATTGATGATGAGAGCTGGGGTATTAAAGGGAATGTCCAGTTTGAGACAAAGAGCTAGACTGTTGGTTCTGGGAAGATACTGGATTCCTTGGACACCTGTGCTAGTCTTGGCTTGTCCCAACCTGGTCCTTTCCCAAGAACATTGTCTTGGGGAAATTATCTATCCTAGACCACTTTTTCATATTAGAATCACCTGAAGATCTTGTAAAAAATATCAATTTCTGGGCCTTATATTCAACAAATCTATAGGTTTGCGGTTGTCTTTCACAACCTGAGTTAGAAAGACAAAAAACCTCTCCCTAAATAACTATTGTGGACAACTACAACCAAAGTTTAGATGACACAAATGGCAATGCCTCTTCAGCAAACCCTGTGTTGGAGAAGACTCTGATGGATTTTTTTAACCACACAGTGAAGGGCCTGAAATGAGTAGAAGAACACTTTTGTCTATACCAGTACCACTTATTGGGCAGGAAGTTTTGTGGAAGAGCACATTGAGAAACCTGTTCTAGTAGGGACTTAGTGCCAGAAGGGGTTCTTCCCAGGAAAATGAATTTTATGCATTCTTCCTCTTGCCACAGAGTTCATCAGAACACTGGCAGGAGAAAGAACATGACAGAGACATTGGACATTGCTTTTTTGTAGAGGTTGCATGTACAGGTTTTCGTGAAATTTATGTAAAATTGAGCCCACATAGTCTAGAAGGGAGGAAATAAGTCAAATGGAAATAGCTTGCTCTAATCCCTTAGGGACTTGGAAAGGCTTTTGAACAGGGACCCTCTGGGGAGCCAGTCTCCAGAGTCCCCTTCCTGGGAACCCTTTCTTTTTTCCCTCTCTTAAGCTGCCCATGCCTGGGCAGTCTCTTGCAGTCTTTGTGCCCCAAAGGCTTTTCACAGTTACATCTTTGTCTCCTCAAATCTTCACCCATTTTCCATTACTAAAGTAAGAGCAGGAATCTACCTTTTTGAAGTTCCCAGAAAATACAATGAATGGGTTAGCAGGAGAAGAGGTAGGGTGGAGAGACCCCACACCACAGGGAAATGATTAAAGTTTCAGACTCTGAGTCATCGTCCTCTCTTCCCTGTCTTACATAACAGCTGGAAGCCTCTTCTGTATGAATCCTCCCCACCCCTCCCCCATCACTTTCAAATCCTGGTCTCTCCAGAGTGAGCCTATCCAAGGCAAAGAGAATGTTGGATCCCAAGCTTCCAGTCCTGACTGATCTGGATTTCTGTCTGGACTCAGGATTTGATAACCTGGGGAGAACACTCAAGTTACCACCAAGTTTCCCACCTTCCACTCCTCAATTTGTCCATCTGGACTTCTGCTTTTTCCCCAATTCAGGATACCAAGTTGCTGAAACATGGTGCTTTTCCCAAATGATGAAACCCATTTGTCTGACCTATAATAACTTGTCTTTCTCTAACCAGGCCCTCTTCCTCTAGGCATTCACTTTATTTTCTCTAGCCCCAGCTGCTGAATAGGTTCATGGGCCAATAGAACTCCATTTCCAAAAGTAAATTTCTGCTGACCTCCTGGCTTTAAATACCCCTTTGAACCACGCAGTCCCAGTGACAGGCACCCTTCCTCCAAATGAGGGCAGGGTCCACCCTGCTGCACGGAGAACCTGCAGACCTCATGTCACTTGTCTACCAGCCACAACCTTGTACCTCCTTATCACCTGTCTCCTAGATACACATGAGTATATTACTCAAGGTCAAGCTCCTTGAGGAGCTTACCCATGAGTGAGCTTTATTCATCTCTGTATTGATCTCCCACAATGCATAGCATTGAATCATTTACACAGTAGTTGCTTATTTGTTGAAATGTACACTCTTGCCTCATGCCTCATTTTCAGAAAAACCTAGCTAACAAAAAAGATGTAGAACAATATATGTGAACTATGTTCATGGTATATGTTTAAATAAATAGCTTTAAAAATACTGTGATCGTATTTTTATTTTTTAAATGTCTTGTAGGATGCAGCCAAAGCAATGCTTAGAGAGAAATAGCATTATTTATATTAGGTATAATGGAAGATCTAATATCAGTATCCTGAGTTTCCACCTTAAAATATATAGAGAGAGGCGCAAAATAAACCCAAATCAAGTATAAAAAGGAAATAATAAAGATTAGAGAAGAAATAAATGAAAATGAAAAATGAAAAACAATAGAGAAAGGCAATGAAACCAAAATCTGATTCCTTGAAAAAAATCAATAAAATTGATAGCCCAGCAGCAAGACTGACCAAGAAAAAAGAGAAGCTACACCTTACCAATATCAGGAATGAAAGAACTGAAGACATTAAATGGAAAAGAAGAAATACTATGATCAACTGCATGGCCACAAAAGCAACAATTTAAATGAAAAAGGATGGATTCCTTAAAAAAATACAAACTGCCAAAACTCACTCAAGAAATATGTAACCTGACTATCCTTATTCTCTTAAAGAAATTTAACTTGTACTTAAAATTTCCATAAAAGAAAATTCCAGGTCAGGATGATTTTACCAGTGAGAAATAATATGAATCTTACCCAAATTTTGCCAGAAAACAGAAAAAGAGGAACACTTCTCAGCATATTTCAGGAGACATTACAAGAAAACTACAAGATTCCTTACGAATAGAGATGCAAAAAACCTCAACAACATATTAACAAATCATCATCAGCAATATTTAAATAGGATAATAGTAGGATTGAACAAAATTAATAAATATACAGTGGAAAAAGAGAGTCAAGTTTCTTATTATTAGAGAAAAGGGAAAGGCTAGATTGAATCCAAAGTTATGAACTGGTATAGGAGATATCAGTATGAACTCATGTTTATTTAAATATTGTGATGGTTCAGTTCAAGATCAACTTGGCCACTTTATGGTGCCTAGTTCTTTGGTCAACCAAGCACTGGCCTGATTGTTATTGTGAGGCAATTTCATGGACTTCAATCATAGGTTGATTGCATCTATGGCTGATGACTTCTACAATCAACTGAGGGGATCTCCTTCAACAATGAGAAAATTTTCATCCAATCAATTGAAGGCTTTAAAAGGAGAAGTGATGATTTCAGCAGTCAGAAGAGAGAATTTCCATCTCTACTTCAGTCAGTCAGCTTCTCCTGGGGAATTAATTGAAAACCTTTTTTGGAGTTCCCAACTTGCAGCCTGCTCTACAGAATTTGGACTTGTGCATTCCCACAGTCATGTGAGACAATTTTATAAAATCTTGTAATATTTACAGATTTCTCCTGTTGGTTGTTTCCCTGACTAAAGCAAATATACGAACAGACAAACTCTAAATAAAGAGATGAGTGTGCAGGCATTTACATGCATATTTGCACATATATTCCCCATCTCTGTCCACAGAGAGAACCTAGAAGCAATGACAACAGTAGCAGGGAGCATCTACCACTTACTCCTAGCACTCACTCTCTCATAATACCATTTCCTATAAAAAGGAACCAGGGCACAAGGACAACTGGGAGAAACGACATTTTCTAGGGCTAGGGTGGGGAAAGTAGAAAACAAAACTGGAGAATCTTGTAGAGCCAGAAATTAATGAAGCTTGAAAGGGAGGGAGGAAGGAAGTTGGTCAACATGCAAAATTCAGTAGTATTTCTATATACTAGTTATGAACAGTCTGAAGAAGAACTCAAGAAAAAAATTCTGTTTGCAATAGCAAATAAAAGAATCAACTATCTGTGAATAAATCTAACCAAGGACGTACAATTCTTACACACACAGACACAAACAAATTACAAAATATTACTAAATGAAATCAAAGAAAACCAAAATAAATGAAAGTATGTTCTGTGTTCATGGATTGGAAGACTAAATATTGTTAAGATTTAAATTCTATCTAAAGCAACTTACAAATTCAATGCAATCCAAATAAAAATTTCCAACAGCCTACTTTGCAGAAATGGAAAAGCCAATCATCAAATTTATATGGAAAGGTAAGTAACCCTAAATAGCTAAAGCCATCTTGAAAAAGAAAGAAGTTGGAGGACTCAAACTTCCTGATTTTAAAGCCTATTCCAAAGACACAGTAATCAAAAGAAGATGGCACTAGGACAACACATAAACAAGTGGAATAGAATTAAGAGTTCAGAAATCAACCCTCATGATTATGGCCAACTGATTTTTGTAAAGGGTACCAAGTATACGCCAGTGGGAAATAACAGTCTTTTCAACACAAGGTGCTTGGAAAACTGGATGTCCATATGCAAAAGAATGAGGTTGGACTCTTACCTCATATCACATACAAAAATCAACTCAAATGGCTCAAAGACTTCAATACAAGAGCCTAAACTCCTGGAAGAAAACATAGGGAAGAATGTTCAGGACCTTTTGTTAGGCAGTGGTGTCTTAGACTTACACCCAAAGTACAAGCAATAAAAGAAAAATGAAAAAAATGGAACCTCATCAAAATTAAAAACTTTTGTGCATCAAAGATCTTTATTGTGAAAGTAAAAAGACAATCTAACAATGGCAGAAAATATTTGGAAACCATATATCTATAAAGATTTAATATCCAGAATATACAACTTAATAAAGACAAATAACCCAATTTAGAAATGGGCAAAAGACCTGAATAGGCAATTATCCAAAGAAGATATACAAAAGGTCAAAAAGGAAATGAAAAGATGCTCAACATACACAGTGGTTTGATAATATATGTACCTCAGAAGAGCAAGTTCTTAAAGTTAATCCATCCCTATGGGTGTGGGTCCATTGTAAGCAGGAGCTTGTGATGAGGCTACTTTAGTCAAGGTGTGACCCACATCATTTAAGATGACTCTTAATCCTTTTACTGGAGTCCTTGATAGGAGAAAGAAAGCCACAGAAGCAAGAAGCAACAAAACCTGGAAGAGAAGGGAAAGACCAATAGATGCTGCCATGTGCCTTGCCATGTGACAGAGCAACAAGTATGACCGGAGGCAATATTCAGGAAGAAAGCATCACCTTGATAATGCCTTGATTTGGACATTCTCATGGCCTCAACTGTAATCTAATAAATTCCCATTGTTTACAGCCAACCCATTTCATGGTATCTGCTTTAAGCAGCCTAGCAAACTAAAGCAAGATCATTAGCCATTAGGAAAATGTAAATCAAAACCACAATGAGATACCATTTCATATCCACTAGAATGGCTATTACTTTTTAAAAATAAAAAATTACAGTGTTGGAGAGGATGTGGAGAAATAGTAATATTCATTGCTGATGAGAATGTAAAATGGTGCAACTGCTGTAGAAGAGATTTTGGAAGTTCCTCAGAATATACAGAATTATCATTTGACCTGGCAATCCCACTTCTAGGTGTATATACCCAAAAGAATTGAAAGCAGGACTCAAACAGATATTTGCACACCAATATTCACAGCAGCATTATTCACAATTGCCAAAAGATGTACAATGAAATATTATACACCTATAAAAAAGAATGAACTTCTGATACATGCAAAAATGTGAATGAACCTTGAAGGAAGCATGTTGAGTAAAATAAATTAGGCATAAAAGGGCAAACATTGTATAATATCCCTGATATGAAATAATTAGAATAAGCAAACTCATAGAGTCAGAAACTAGAATTTTGGTTCTATGTGCCAGGATGGGGGTAGGGAATAGAGTTAAATTGTACAGAGTTTGCATTTGGGTTGATAGAAAAGTTTTGGTAGTGGACGGTGGTGATAGTAGCATAACATTGCGAATATAATTAACAGCGCTGAATTATAAATTTGAATGCAGATAAAAGGGGAGGTTTTAGGTTGTTCATATGTTACTGGAGTAAAATTTTTAAAAAATCAACATTTGGACTGTATAACACAACAGTGAACCCTCATGTAAACCATGGAGTATAGTTAATAGTAAAACTATAAAAATATTTTTCCATCAATTGTAACGAATGTACTACACTAATGCAAGGTGTTATTAATAGGGTGGTCTGTGGGACTCTGTATTTTATGCATCATTTTTTTTGAAAACCTCCAACTTCTCTAATGAAAAAAGAGTGAACCCTAATGTTAACTTTGCAATATAGTCAACAGTATAATTAAAATATTGTTTCATCAGGTTTCAAAGGAACCACGCTAATGCAAAATGTTAATAGGGAAAACTGAGTGTGTTCAGCAGTTATATGGGAACTCTCCATTTTCTGTATGTTTTTCTCTAATGGAAAAAAGGTATAGATAGATAGATAGATAGATAGATAGACAGATAGATAGATAGATAGATAGATAGATAGATTGATTAAATGAAAGAGAAAGAAAGAAAGAGAGAGAGAAAGAGAAAGAGAGAGAGAAAGAGAAAGAGAGAAGGAAAGCAAGAGACCAAGAAAGCAAGAGGGAGGGAGAGAGGAAGGGAGGGAGGAAAGGATGTTGATGGGGGAAAGTGTGGGAGGGGGAGGAGGTAGGGTATATGGGAATCCCCTGCATTTTTGATGTAACATTTGTGTAATTTAAAGCTTCTTTAAAAATAAAGAAAAAAAGAAGAAAAATTGCCAAATATTACACATACTTTTAAAGCCAGAATAAGTACTACCATACATAATTTATATTTAGCACTATTTAAATTAGTGATTCCAATGGTCAATGTTTTACTTGTTAAGGAATGAGTAAAAGAATAAGTTACCAATCAAAATATTTATTTATTTGCTAACCATTTGATCCAGGAACTCATTTCCAGAAACATATAATTCTACATCCCAAGAACATTTGGCATATTCTAGTTCCAGAAATAAAAAATAAAAATATCACTATATTTCAGACAGCCCTGTTTTGAGGATTTATTAGGAGGCATTTCATGTTTAAAACAGTGATAGTTACTGTTGGAAATTGAATCGTGTCCCCACAAGAGGAATGTTCAGGTCCCAATCCCTCGTTCTGTGGACATGAACCCATTTGTATATAGAACCTTCGAAACTATTATTGGTTAAGGTCTGTCCAAATGGAGCCTTAGTTCGGTCTGTCTGAAGTCCTTACAAGCAAAGGAAACTGGGCACAGAAGAAGCCCCAGGGAGCAGCCAGAAGCCGGAAGTCAACATAACCCACATGTGTCAGCATGTGACAGAAAAGCCAAGGACCAAGGATCTCTAGCAGCCAGCTCAGAATGCCACAGTCTTCAGGGAGAAAGCATAGCTTTGCAGATGCCTCTATTTCGGACTTCTCCTAGGCTCAAAACTGTGATCCAATAAATTCCCATTGTTTAAGGCAACCCTGTTTTAGCAGCCAAAAAGCTAAAACAATTACCGTGAATTGAACATATACTATGTGCTGGGAATACGTCAAGTGCTTCACAATATTATTCTATCGCGTAAATGACCCAAAGAGATAAATATGTTTACCCTTTCATAAAAGAGGAAATATAGACATAGAAAGGTGGCAATAACTTGTCCAAAGACACTCCAGGACAGGAAGACCTGGTACTCAAACTCAGGGCTGTGTGATGCTCTCACCCACCAGGTGGAGTTAGGATTCTAGACCAGAGGACAGCGGACTATGGTGGATGAGAGAGGATTCTCTTTGAGTACCAGAGCCGGCCGGCATCGTGCATGCCTGGACAGCGCAATCCACACAATGCCCTGACGTACACACTCTCACCTTTAATTTCCAGAAGAAGAAACCAAGGTCTGAAGTGGGTAAGAAGCTTCCAAGACTGTTCTCATCCATGACACATCTGTCCTCTGCCTTAGGATTCCTGATAAGGACAAGGCATGTGAAAACCACATAATTCAAAGATGCCATGCCAACGTTCCATGGTAATAAGATGAGATGGCATTGCAGAGCCCATTCATGCTCCTGAGAACCATTCGCAGCAACAACACCACATCATTTGTTTTTCCCCATCTCAAGCAATCCCATTTACCCCTGAAGCAAAGCATAATGCAGATAGAGATGGGGAGAGGATTAAAACTGAGATAGATGGAGGGGGACATCTGCCCCAAGTTCACATGGCAATGCAGCCAAGAAACTGCAGTGGCCACCAAAACTTCCATTTGCTTGCCGTGAGCTTGAGATCCTCCAGCCAAACACCACTGAAGCAGACCGTGTGGAGAGCCTGTCAAGTGCCTTTCCATTTCATTTCCTTGTCAGTTTCTTGGAATACAGACAATAAACACCAAGACATTGGAACAAGGAAATAAAACTTCAAGCCATTAATTTTTATAAAAAGCCTCTACAGAGATTTCAAGAATGAGGAACAAGTATAGCTTAGGGCTGGATAAGCATGGAGGTATGTGGATTTTTTTCTTCCTAATTGTTTCTACCTAAAAGCTCCAAGTGGAACCTAAAACTTGAAAAACGGAGTTGTTTTACAACAGCGTAGTGTTGGAAACTCGTCGAGGGGACGCAGCCCCGTCTACAGTCTGATGGCCCAAGCCTGGCACCTAGGGGAGCCCTCAGAGACCAGGAGGTGGGTGCTGGGTGGGCTGACGGGAGCACAGGGTGTGCCCACCCTGAGGCGCTGGTTGTTGCTGACAGAACAAGGGCTCTGTGTCCAAGAGGCAGGGAACAGGGAGCTCAGAACATCACTCCATAGACTTCTTCCTGCACCTGTGGCACTTCACTTTTGAAGTTTGTTTTTGCCTTTTTAATTTTAATATGAAATACATGAAGGGAAACTTTCCCCTCCCCCAAATTTGTTCTATATGAAAACATGCTCCCATATGGGTAAAACAATAATAAAAATTCCAAGAATCCCTTTGAAATTATAAATGACCCTGTTTCGAGAGGCTGTGATGTTATCCCCGTTTTCTGGAGAACATCAACGTGCTGTTTCAATAGGCATCAGACATTAGAGAACATCTCTCTCTTCACCTTGGTTCAAATCTTCCCTCAGGGAGGGTCTGTTTATCTTTCGCTAAAACCATGTCAAGAATATAAAGTGAAGTAGACCATCAAGATGACCACTAGTCGATTCCCACCAAACAGCCAGAGAAACATCAACGATGTGGCTATAGTGGACTAGGCGGGGCTAGTGGGCTTTTATTCTGTGTAATTTATGTTTGGAATTTTCACCTTGGTGCAGTTCACTTATTCCCTCATTCAGCAGACAGGTCTTATCCCATGGTGGGCTCTGAGGACACAAAACTAAAAGTTCCCCAGTGGACTTTCAAGGTCCCTGGGGGCATGAGGAGACAGGAAGCGAGGGATGTGGGGGCACCCAGGAGGACTCGCCCAGCCTGAGTGGGGTGGAAAGGGCTACCTGGAGCCTTCCAGAATGCCTGGGTGGAATTCTGAGAAGGAATAAGAGAGCAGCGAAAGGGCATTCTAGAAAGAAGTCGTGTCGGGGAGGGCTAGAGAGGGCCACACGTGCGTGGAATACTTACTCCACACAAACAGCCCGGGTGTGTGATGGTGGATGGTGGAGGCAGAGGGTGAGAGGCAGAAGATGGCCCCGACTTGGCCACCAATACACTTGGCCCTAGCAGGAGTCCTGGCCACACTCGTGGACCACTGCCCGAGCAGCTGCAGTGCTGGCAGCCCTGAAGACTGAGCCGGGAAACAGCCCAGTGAGCCAACCCAGCCTGAGGAGTGAAAGGGCCAAGCAAGTCCTAGCCTGGACAGTGGGCCTGTGCTCGGGGGCCGGGGGGGCAGGGGGAATTCATCCCTCAGATGGAGCCGGCTTCTCCCCTGGGAGTAAAAACATCCATTTGAAGTTTGTGTTGAAAGACAGTATGTAAGTATGAACTAACTACTTTCTCCTTGTTAGACATTGCAGAAAATAAGGACCCCTCCCCAAATCCTCCCCAAAAGGCTGTGGTACAGACACAGAAAGTCAAAAGGCACTGTGTGCATATCAGTGATTGAAAGGCTGCGCCAGGTCCAGGTCCTACAGTAGCTACATCTGGCTCCTTTTCCAAACAGGAGAAGAACTTAATACTTTCCCACACGTCCTCTTTTGCATGAAGGTTCTAAAAGAGACTCCAAGCATCCGCATAGATCCTCACGTGATTTCAAAAGGAAGTAACATACAGAATACAACCAAAATCATCATTGTTGAAGTGATTAAAAGAAAGAGCTGATCAATTTGATTCTGAATATGGCCTGAGCAAAGCTGGTGGAGTCTTCCAGAACATCTTCAGAGTCCATCCATTAATTCACATGTCCATTCGTTCACATAAATATGGTAGTTTTAGAAGGTGTGTTTCCCTGAGGGACGACAGGAAGTCCAAGACCCCCAGCCTTCCCTCCTCCCCTGACTATCCTGTGCATCCTCCTTTGTGACCCAGCTCACCTCTTCCCCATTTCAAATCCTTCATCACCTTTCATCTCTCCTTGTAACATCCTTCTCCATGAGTGTACCCCAAGTGACACAGATGTTCCCAGGGACCTCTGCTTCCTCTGCCCCATTCCCAGGGGTTTTCTGTTTTCCGTCCTCACAGCCATCAAACCACTGGGCTTCAGAGGCGGGGTATGTTTCTCACTGATCATTCTGCAAACCCTCCCTAATACCTCCCATCAG
>JAQZBX010065969.1:0-16196 GCA_029593785.1 Cabassous unicinctus
CTATTCTATTGATCTTTTCTTTTATAATTTAATACTTTACTGTCATCCTTATAAAAGCCTTCCCTTCCCCAAGGTGAGAGAAACAGTCACTTATATTTTCTTGAAGGTATATACATAAACACCTCTATTTCAATGTCTGGACTAAATAAATTGAGCAATGTTTCCAGCCTGAGAAATTAATCTAGTGCCAGAGAGACTTGTTTCTCCACAACCTAAAGTCAGAGTAGCTCCAAGTAGGATGACCCTTAGAGGTCATATAAATCCACCCTTCTAGCTGATATGTGACTCCCTGCTTCCAAAAGCCTCTAAGTGGCTGTCCCCTTTAATGTTTTCTTTAGTGACATTACACAAGGTGGCCTATTCTTCTTTTTGAGAAGTCTTGAGGTTTAGGAAGGTCTTTCTTATGCTGAGCCCATTGGTTTTCATTCTCACTCGGCTGTGTCTACTCCCTCTTCCTCTCTGAAAGTGAATGGAGGGTGTTCTTTGGACTTTGCATCAAATTTTGGCTCTGGCTTTCAGTAGCTATATGGACTTGGGCAAACTACTTAACTTCTTGGAACCCCTATAAAATGGAGATTCAAAAATTCCTATTATTACACATTCTAAATTTGAGGCAGACCAACAAAGCTAATGCTGGAACAAAAGGGCATTAACTGTGCCTGCCACCATTAGCTATTAACAATTGTGTGTTGTCATTTCAGACTTGATTATGACTCAAGTACTTAATTGTCTACAGTATGCATGCTTCTAGCATTCTTTATGATGAATAAAGAAAGTCAAACATACATCTCTAGATAAATATGTAAGTATGTTAAAAGAAGCAAGAAGGTCAGAATGATTGTTGTAATATAGTAATACCAACAATCTGTTATGAAAGTTATCATTACGTAGATGTAAACTCATTAGTTTCAATATTGCTTTGAACTTTGGAATAAAATCATGAATAGTCTGGAAGTTTCATCTGTTCTTAGGTAAAGGACCTGCTTAAGGACACCTAGACCTCATGAAATTGTTTTGAGGATTACCGGAGATCATGCATGACCCTTGAAAGGCATTTTTGTTATGGAATTATTAACCCCAGAATCTTCTCTTTCTCTCACTAACCAATTTCCATTATTTTCATTATTTCCCCTCCTAGCTTGGTTTCCAGATCCTTCTTCCATAAAAGGTGACATCCTGGAGTGAGCATGCAATACTTCAGGTAGACCTGGACCATATAGGATGCAACAGGGCCATCTCCTCCTTCATTTTGCACTTTTATTTCTGCAGCTAGAATTCCTAGCTTCTCAGTAGCTTCATCTTATTGTTGACTTATGAAGAACTTGCAGTTAATTAAGCCTCCTGTGAGTTTCTTACAGTTATTGCCATTTACCTGCATTTCTCTTTTCTCACACGTATGTATTCAGTATTTCGTGTCTCAGTACTCACAGTAAGCTCTTCCTATTATATTTCAACATGTTAAATTTGTCTTACTATTTGATGAAATCATTTAGTATACTTATAACCTCCCAACTTTGTGTCTTATATTAATTTGATCTTCATCTAAGACATTGATATGACTGTTGGCTGGAGAAGAGTTTAGTCAGAGCCCCCATCATGATTATATCTTGTCTTATTGCCAGTGTGGGAATTGCATCTGGAATACATCTCTTACAGATGTATGTAGTTCAACTTTTGTTTTTCAGAGTCTCCAGGCAGATTTCAGCATCTTCCTGTTTCCCTAAAGTTTTGAAGTTAGAAGTCCTATTTTTTTCTCATTAATTCATTCAACAAGCATTTGTTGAACTATGTTCCAGACACTCTGGTACATGCTGTGTACAGAAATAAATATTATGTGTCTCTCTGCAAGATGCTTACAGTCTAGTGGGAGAGACAGACTAAAGGAAGTGGATGCTTAATAGACAGAGTGGGGGAGTTGTGGAAAGGGCTTTTGGAGGTGGTGACATTTGAGCTGGGTATTACAGGATGCATAGGAGTTTGCCAAACAGAAAGCAGGTCAGGAACCCAGCTAGCTGTGCCCAGAATCCCCTCTCCTCAGCCCTCATGAGTGGCAAGAATGCATACCCATTTTCTCTCACAGTTCTTGCTGTTCTTTTCCAAATAATTTTCCTTGTTCAGAATTAGATTTCTATCCTTGGCATTTTTGGAGATGTAAAGGCCATCCAGGAATGTTAAGAAGTGAGAATGTGCATTATCTTTAAGATAGGGGATACTTTTAAGAAGTATTCAGATATTGAATATCCTACGTCACTTTTATGCCTTGCCTCAGTACCAGTTTTGTGATCAGCATGAATTACAATAATATTAGTGCTAACATGGAATACCTTCCATGTGCCAGATAGTGTGAATGGTGCCTTATGTGTATTATCTCTTTTTCCCATTAACAAACAAGGGGGTTGAGCTAAAGAGATTGAATAACTAGCTCAAGGTTATTTTATTTTAATTTTAATAAAATAGCAAAGCTGAGAGTTGAATGTAAGTCTCTTGGACTCCAAAACCTGCCTATTTATATTTCCTCATTCTGGCCAGTTGGTCAATATGTCATATTCAAATATGATAATATTTGAGTTCCTCTTCTCCTTGACCATAGCGCACTGATTCTCCACTGTAATTGCCCTTCTTAAAATATTTCACACATTTTGCTTTTCCATACTATCTTAGTTTGCCAGGGCAGCTATCACAAATATCACATAATGGGTTGGCTTAACAACAGGAATTTATTGTCTCACAGTTTTGGAGGCTAGAGGGCTTGCTTTCTTCCAGGGTCAGTAGTTTCCGGTGCTGACTTGCCACAATCCTTGGGTTTACTTGGCTCGCATCTCTGCCTCCTGTCACATGGTAATGTCCTCTCCTTTTTCACTTCTATGACTTCCAGTTTCCCTTTATAAGGCCTCCAGTAATCTGGAATAAGACCTACACTCATTCAGTTGGGCTATACCTTAACTAAAAGTAGCATCTTCAAGATGTCATATTTTCAATGGGTTTACACCCACAGGAATGCCAATTAAGATTAAGAACGTGTTTTTCCTGGGGTGCATTAACTCGTTCTGCCACACATGCTCTTACATATGTTGATCCCCAGCAAAAGCTTTCTGCCTTTCAAAACCCTTCTAGTTCTTGGGTACCCAACTCAAATGCCACTTCTCTTGAAACTTTCCCTTGTTCTCCAGTCAAATTTAGTTGCTACTCCTACACAGTCATGATACTTTGCATGTCTTTTGATCTAGCCCAATTTTACTTTGACTACATTATGCATGTAAGCTCCTTGAAAGAAGGGATCTCACCATAATATGCTCCAAATTTGTCTGCCCTCAATTTTAGTGATATTCCATAATGGTTATGCCTTGATTATGACTTGACTTATGCATTAGTTCTAAGGAATGTTGGAGGCAATTGGGTAGGTTTAGGTTGAAGAAGAGAAGAGAAAAGAAACTTCAGGACTATTCCCAAGTGCTGTAAGTGATACCCTACTGAAGAGAGAATAAAATGGTTCCAAGTTCCCTGAGAGATTAGACTGAGACCACCAAGTAAAAGTTATAAAGAAGCAGATTTTGGTTTAATAGGCAGAAGGCCTTTTTAATAAAAAATTGAAAAGGGAAGAAAGCTAATACTCATTGATAACCAGGAACTATACTGCTGTTCTACATTATTCCTGCCCTCCCCGTCCCCCCCATAGTCTTATAAGTCCTCGCGTATGGTCATGCAGCTAGTCTTTCTCCTTTGCACATTTCTCCATGAAGGAGCAATCTTCCTCTCCCTAGATGTACTGAAGCAGACTAGATAAACATTTTTCAGGAATGCTCTGGGGGTACTGGTATAACAATATTTCAGTTTTCTTCCATCTCTAAAATTCAGTGACTCAGAAATTCTGTTAGTCCCCGGCATTAGTTTAAGGGGAATAGACCTATAAAACTGACTCCCTCTCATCGTTTTGTGGAAAAGATATGAAGCACTTAAAAAATCTAAGGATTACAAATTATCATTACATTATTTCATTTCATGTGTTATTGATCCCATCAATTAGTATTTAAGGCACATTTTGGAGGACCCAGGTTTGAAACTATCCATACTAAGTAAAATTAACTTGGCCCTAGCCAATAGGGGCTATATTTTCCAACCAAGGGCTACTCTGTCTTGGGGGGGAAAATTCATGAGTTGTTACCTGACTCTAGAAGGCAGATGGATGAGGTACTTAGCCTTGCTATCCTGATTGCATTCCATTCTGAAGGTGGGTCCCTGCAGACTAAACCCCGAAGGGTCAGCTTCTGGGGCAGGCAGCCAACATGCTAAAGCAGCTGATATTTTTCTTGGGTGATTCATGTATGAAAGTGTCTCCCCCATAAGAGTTTGGGTCATCTTGTTCTTCATCCTGGAGTCAGGCTCTTATCAGACCAGAATAGTCTCCTCAAGCAAATACATACCAGTTGGAAATTTAAGGAATATTAGGATAGTTGATCACACCAAATAAATAACACTTTTTGGTCTACAGCAACTTGAGGACCATATTACCATATTACTTTGGTCCTCAAGAAAATTGGGCATCAGAATCCTGGAGTTAAGGTATATTTTGGAATACCTTCAGGGATAGCTTAAAAATGATCATGTATCTCTATCTCTATCTTCTCAATGAAGATGGTTTGTTTAGCTCATCATCTCTCTTTCCTGTTGTGAAAGCACAGCCCTGAGTTTTGTGGAAAGCCTTTGCTCCTGCAAGTGGGGGTGTGTGTGTTTTAAATAACATTTTGGCTTGTGCTGTGGAACTCCTGTCTGCTCTGTTATTTTTGTTTGTTTATTTCTGGTCAGAGGAGGGATGACAACACCAAATCAACTGCCAGAACATCCAAAACCAATTCCACCCACCTCCCCTTTTTTTTTCAAATCCTGGTTTGTTATCCCAGGGAAAATACCACAGATGTTCTCCTCTTCCTCCATTTATCATTATACAAAATATGTTCTTCCTGAATGGCAGTAGGGGTTGGAAGAGAATGATATTTTTTAGTATCTTGCAAAGTGAAAATGCAACCCAAACCCTTGAACATAAAATTGGCACTACTTTGGGATCATTTAGCCAAATCTGCCTTCAGTTTAATGAACATGACCCAGAGATATCGATTCACTCAATCTCAAACAGTACCTGTATGGCAGAGGTGGAACCAGACCCCATTCCCTGGGCCTCATTTCCCCCTTGCCTGGCTTGTAATATCAGCAGTTCTGGGACGTCTTCCAAAACTGCAACAGAGACAGGACTGCGTAAGCAGCCACATCAGGGCTTGGCGGATGCTGTTAGGGGAGTGTGTCTTTGTTCCTTAATAACAGTCCTGTAACAGACCTCAAGAATTTGGAACTACAAAATGAAATCCTCAATTAACTGCCATTGTTCTCTGCACTCAACTTTTAAAGACAAAGATGCAAAAGGCAAGAAAATAAACAAGAGATTCATTTAAAAAGCAACATGCTTAGTATAATCTGGATTCTCCATACTCTTGTGCACCTGCCTCCCCAGAAACAACCTATGGTGTCTAAAAGGATGATAATAATGATATTTATGCTATCGTTTATTTGCCTTGTATTTTACTGTTTTCAAAATAATTGCACATATATAGTTAGATTTGATAGTCACCACAACTTGGAGAAAGGCATGGCAGGTATCCTTATCCCTATTTTACAGATGAGTAAACTGAGACCCAAAGTTTCACAGCTGACAGCAAAATTAGTACTAGAAACCAGTGCTTTTGACTTGTACTCCTGAAGCCATGCATGATCCTGTGTAAAATTTTTAAATTGATATTTAGTACATTATACTTAAAGTTGGAAAGTAGATGAAGATATTTTGGGAGGATTTTTAACAACTTTGAACACTGAAGTGGTTTGGAGGAGGTTGTTTAACCTGAAAATAAATTAACTTGTTCACCCCATTGGCCAATTATTCTGATTAACTGAGGTTTTACATTATAGTAATAATAATAACACAGAGGACTTTACTACGTAACATGTACTGTTCTCAGTGCCTTAACTATATTAACTCATTTAACAAAATGTATTATTTATTTTTATTTAAAATTTATAAATAAATTTATTGAGATTAGTATGTGCTCAACACCTTCCTAAGTGCTTTATGTACTTTATCTCATTTAATCCATATAATGACCCACGACAACAAGTATTACCAGTGCTTGGAGCTGTTAAATAATTTGCCCAGGCCCACTTGATAGCAAGTGACAGAGCCAAGACTCAAACCCAGTCTGCCTGCCTCTTTACTGCTATTCAAACATATGGAGCAGGGTTCAGCTTTCTAATCACTGTCATCTCTAAATATTAATTATGTCATTTGGGTGGCTGGAACAATGTCCAAGCGTGGACACATTTGGATCATAGTTTGTTTCTTGAGGGACTTCTAAGTTTCACCCTGAAATTCTGGCTGGAAATTTGATTCAATTGCTGAAAGCGGAAGAAATATAGCGTTCGTGTTCATGCGCAATTTGCTTTTTCATTTTCTTTTATTATCCTGAGATTTACAGTAAATCACACTTTCCCATCAGTCCTGGGGGTTCTGATTATGTTCATGGGGTCCAGCTAAGAGCAAGGGCAGTAAATTACTGCCACTTTGTTTGAAAATTTTTTTAGCCACAGTACATTAGCTTCTTTTGTTTGCTTTTCCACTGGCAGTGTGCACATTTTTATTTGAGAATTTGTGTTTCTTGAATGTCTCGTTTGTGAATAATGTAGCTTGCAAAATGGAATGATTGGAGGAAAAATATGAAAGAGGGTGTCTTGTTGCAATTGGTAAGCAAGTCTCCAAAGATTTTTAAAGCACTTATAGTTACAACAATTTCCTCTCCCCCTCTCTTTCTCTCTCTCTTACTCTCTAGTTCTCTCATTCTCTGTTCTCCTGTTTTCTCTACTCTACTCCATTTGCCAGCAAGCAATTCTGGGTAATGACCAATACAATGGCTAATATCAGGTAACCACCAAGAATATCTTCTTCCAGGCTTCTCTAAGTGTTTTTGTTTATTTGTAAGATTGATAGATCAGAGAGTCAAGGGACGTGTTTCATTGTAAGTTTCTGTTCCAAATTTCCTGACTTTTTTTTAGTTGTGTTTTTTTTTAAAGCCTTTTACAAAGCAAAAATGGGGCTAATAAGAACCAGATCCTAAAGTGATTGTCAAAATGTCAAAATAACTGCTTTTCCTTTATTCAATAGCATTAATCTTGAGGCACCCACCCTTCCATAGACTCTCCATAATGACTTGATTCTCTTGCTGGGCCATCCACAAATAGACTGGCTTCTAAAGTCACACCCATGACTACTCACAGGGTTTAGTAATCATGGATTTCAGTGGCTTGGGAGTTAATATGAGCAAGCAGGTAGGGCCAGGGTCTCCTTTCATCAAGCAATTCTTGTGTTCTGGGAACTGTTAGGCACTCTGGAGGAATAGACAGAAGACTCATCCTTGGGCCGTGCCAAGAAAGAGTGAGAGACATTCCTGAGTGTAATCTAAGGAAATACTATAAAAGGGGGAAAGAAAAAAAAGATCGAAGCATTAAAGTGTACATTGGAGCATTATTGTTTAGTAGTAAAAAGTAGGAAGGGGAGCAAAATCTTCAGCAATTGGGGAAGTCCATTCATTCTGATTTCTGATGGAAATCTGTCATCAGTGATCTGTATCTGCTTTTCTCTGGATTTCTGTGGCCATGCCTACTTGGGAAGAAGAAATAGGGGCACAAAATCAGAACCCCAGCAAACCCTCCTCTCCATCCTTGACCCTGGTGGGTTAGTTCAAGCTTTCTGAAGCTCAGCTCTGTTCACATGGTTCCTCTGCTCAGCAGTGTGATCCTGCCTATTGCCAGCCAGGTGAGGTACAGAATAGCTCATTGCTGTTAGGGTCCCTCTTCAGTCTTGGTCTAAGCTGCCTTTCCAGCCTTCTTGCCACTACTCCTTTGTCCATAACCTTCCCAAAAAGCAAACTGGGATTGTTTAGTCCATGTTGCTCTCACCCTCTTCAGGCTCTCATGCCTTTGAGCCATTGCTCAAGCCATTCTTTTCCCCATAGAATACCATCTCTTCCACCTCCACCTCCTGAAAGCTACCCCCCCCCTTCAGAAGCAAAGCTTGAAAAGTATAAGCAGAAGGGACTTGAGCTCCCCTGAGTATATTATCCAAAAGTGGTGTCTTTTAAACCATCTTTAGAGGTACTATGTTAAAGTCATGGTTATTATGACCATGATGGGTGCGGGTGTAGCTCAGTGGTTGAGCACCTGCTTGGCATGTTTGAGGTCCCGGGTGCAATCCCCAATACCTCCTTAAAAAAAAAAAAATTAATGTATTGCTGAGCCAGTGTAGTTCAGTGGTTGAGCGCCTGCTTCGCATATACGAGGTCCCAGGTTCAGTCCCTGGTTCCTCCTAAAATAAATAAATAAAATAAAAGACCGTGATGCCTCAGGGCTCCCCAAGGGGATTAGATATGTGTAGCAGCTGTTTTTAGTTGTCACAATGATTATGGGGTGCAATTAACCTTTATTGGGCAGGAGCTTGGGATGCTAAATACCTGTGATGCACCAAGGCAATTCTGTAGGATGAGGAATTTTCCTGCCTAAAAGGTCAGCAATGCTCTCACTGAGAGTTACAGTGAGGGAGCTGTGTGAGCTACACTGTGGAGTCTTCAGCAGGTACTGTGAGACATGCAGGGAGGGTCATCGAGGCTGGCGCCCAACAGCTACGTAGCTCCCGCCCTCTAGGCTTCCCCATCCTTCCCAGGCAAGCTCTCTAATGTTAGTCCCTGGCTTCTCTGCCTCTGCTCTGCATCACGGCCCATTCAAGCACCTCCTCCTCTCTAAAGTCTTCCATGATTCCTGCAACTAACTGGACATACTCACCCCCTCCTGAGCATAAAACAGCATTTTCTTACATCTTGTGCTGCTTATTTTCATAAATTTTATAAATTCCTTTCCCATCAGTATTCTGCGAGGTCCTGGAGAGATGGGGCAGGTCTCTCCCCCCACCCCCGCACCAGTGCCTGCACAGGTGTTTAATGCGTGTTTGCTTAGTTTTCTCTCCCCACTTTCTGCTTCTCCCCATCCCCAAATGTCTGTACATTCCACCAAGAGGACAGGAAGTCTGGGGCTTCTCTCCCCCTCTGCTCTGTGCCTTGCTCATTCTGCCTGATAAAAGGCAGAGAGCAGGCCTGGTCCCTCTGCCACCATCGCAGAACCCCAGCCTGGCGTGTTTTGATCTCACACACTCTTTCTCCCTCTCTCTCTCTCTCTCTCTCTCTCTCTCTCTCTCTCTCCCTCTCCCCCAAACTCCTTCAAGTCAACATGTTGACCACACACTTAGCTTTTACTCTCTCTCTGACTTGTCCTCTTGAAACAGATTCCTGGAATATCTCTTCCTTCCTTCAAAATTTTAAGGGTCTTCTGAAGGACAGAGTGTGTCTCTTCTTTTTAAAGAATATGCCCTGGTTGCTATGTGTCATCTCCTTTGGAAACCTTTCTCTTACCCTCCTGGCCCAGAGAGCAGGTTAGGCCCTGCTCTTCTAGGGTCCCTGCCACCTGAACATAATCAGATCATACTCTGTGGCAACCGTTGACATATTTGACTCCGCAGGTAAGACAGGAGATCTTTGGGCACAGGCACTTAAATCCATTTGTTCATTTATTCACTGAACAGTTTGTGCATCAATCCACAGCAAGGCTGTGCCAGGCTTAAGGAGCTAAAACAGGCCTCACAGTCTTGTGTGTTTAATTGATTTTTGCCCCCGCTTCTACAAAAATAGTCCCTTCTTCAGTTTGCTTCCCTAAGGTGCTTGTTAATTTTCTGTTTTCTAGAAAAAGCATTAGAGTAGGACAATTTCTAATTGTTGAGGAATTTGGTTCAAAATTTGAGGGCAAAACCTTCCCATTCATAACAGAGGACTTTCAGGTGACAGGAAGCTCTCTGCTGTAATGCTCTTCTAACAAGAGATCTGAGATGTGGCCACGTCAGCTGAATCTTTCAAGTTTTTAAGTACGAATCTTGAACAATGAACGGAGAACGAAGGAAAGAATGGTCTGTGCATCGTTTTGTGTTCCCCCAAAGTTTACATTCTGGCAAAACCTGAAACTAGAATGTCAGCCTCAGTAGAATTGGGTTGGAATGCCAAATGGCACACAAAGAGATTCAGGTCCTGTTCAATCAAGATGTGACTTTAGAAAACTGAGATGGTGTAACTGTGGTTCCTAGAGGAATGGAAATTCCTGGGCTAGAATGACAAGCTTTTATTTGGAATGCCACCTGGCTTCCACTTAAAGTCATCAGAGGCTTGAGGATTTATTATGACTGGATAAGCCGCTGCCTCACAGAGTCGGGCCAGGGTAGTGAAAATACCCATTGAGTTTGTCTTTGAAGGCCCTGAATGTGGACTGGTTCTTGCTTGCACGTTGTTGAAAGCTCAACTGTTGCGTTTCCACAATGCAGGAGCCACTGGCGTCCATAGCGAGGATCACGTGATGCTGACGCTCTGGCGTCTCCTGTTCATGGTATTGAAATCACAGAGATAACTTAGGATGTGTTCTGTTTGTATTGGCCCAGTGCCCAAACCAGAAACGTATTTCAGGCTTGGCCTTCCAGATAACTATCTCTAGTCATTTAAAAGTTCATTATACAGACCCACTCATCCCGTCCTACTATAGTTAAGGTCTGTCAGCATTTTTCAAAGATTTATAACTTGACTATGAAAGTGGGAAAATGCTGTTTTTAGGTTGTAGTGAGGCATGTGGGGCCTAAGCCTAGGAGTCAGATGCTTTGCTTTTCTGTTGTTTTTAAGTTAGAACCTGCGAATTCACAGTGAAGCAAAGTAGTAGCCGGGGATTTTGTTATTATTTGGTTCGGTAGCCGTTGTGTTATTATTTGGGTTGGGAAAAGCCATAAGTGACTCTGTGGAATGTAGATGTGCCTTGTACTTGAAGAATTCTCAGATCCATAAACCTATTTATTATTCTAGCATTTGGCTCAGAATGGGGGTTATTTGTTGTTGTTTTGTTTTTTAAGTCTCATTTTTAATGTAAGGATGGATAAAGGCTGAGGGAATCAGAGATCAGATTGGGTAGATTTCTCCAAGACTCAGGGTCCAATTCTTGACCCAGAAATCTTAGGTCCAAAATTTCAGTTAGAAAGTTCTGATTATATAAAAACTAAGTCATTTTTCTGATGCTTAAGTGTGTCTCTGCTTATAACTTCTATGTATTCTTATTTCTAAATTTAGATGAAATATGCACATGTGATATATGCTCACATGAACTAACAAAATGTTACCCCAAATAATAAAAATCGTTGAAAAAGTAAAATAAATTGGATACTTAAATAAGCCAATAACATCCACAAAAACTTGTAACTAGAATAAAAGAGTGCTAGGGTAACCTTGGTGGTGGTTTGCCAATGGATCTTATTAGACAACCCACGCCTGAAGTATAAAGGGCAAATAAAGCTCACTGCATCATTTTCTTTGGTGGCAGAGTGTGGTGTCGTCAGAATGGATTCAGGTGAGTTCTTAATGACAGCAGGATATAAAATAGCGGGTTGGGAGGGGACAAGTAGGGGGCAGGGGCAGGGGCAGGAAATGGTGCTATATACAACTGGGTTCAGGAAACTAGCTAATACCACCCCTAAGCCTCAGTTTCTTCTTCCTTTAAATGGGCCTAGAAACACCTCCATGCTTCACAGGGTTCTGGGGAGGATAAAATGCAGTAATGTATGCAAAGGGCCTGAAGGAATCAGTGCTCAATACCTCCTTTGTTCCCTTTTCCTCCTACCCTTTATCCTTTATAGCTGGGACACAAAGCAATCTAAATGCTGGAGTCCAGCCATTCTCACTCTGCAGAGATCTTTACTTAAGAGGAAAAAGTAGTTTCCCTGAGCTTTTAAGAACCATTTACATACAATGGGCCTACTTGTGAAAAGGGCCTATTCATTAAAACAAGCCTCCAAGTGTCAAAGTTTTCTTAAACTCCTTTGAGGTACTGTGCCTCCGATGAGAAGCTAACTTTCCCTGTTAGTCCAGATTTTTAGGGGGTCTTGCTCTCAGTGCACATTTGCAGAACCATTTCTGATGTATGTGCCTTCCCCCGCCCTAAAGGAGCCACATCGTTGACCATTTGTTGTCTTTGGTCCTGTAGATGCTCTTTAAACCCACTCTTGCTACTCAGAGGTCATTAGCCCAGCCCTGCTCCATGTTTTAATATTGGAGAGCTCAAGAAAATGTGTTGGCCCAGGACCCAGCCCATCCCAGCCCTTCTTTTGTTTTGACTTTCAACCATAATGTTCCCTGATCTACAGCAGCTTTGCTCAGCCAGAAAATGTTTGTTTTCCTTGTGCCATCTCTGTAGCTGGCTGGGGCCATGGTAAGTGAATACTAGAGAGTTCACAGCAGAGTTCTAGGTTGGAGATGTAGCTTCGCTTTTTATTAATAATGTGACTTTAGGAAGCGGGTGTGGCTCAATGGATAGAGCCCCCGTTTACCATGCGGGAGGCCCCGGGGTTCGCTTCCCGGGGCCTCCTTGTGAGAGCAGACCGACCTGCGCGGCGCGGTGGGCTGATGCAGCAAGACCTCACAGCAAGGGGGAGATAAGCAGACATGGAAGAAACACACAGCAAATGGACACAGTAAAACACAAGCAGCAAGGGGGTGATAAATAAATAAATAAATAAATCTTAAAAATAATAATAATAATAATAATGTGACTTTAGGCAAAATGCTTGTCTCAGGGTTGGTTTCTTGTTGTGAATAATGGAGATTGTAGTGGAGACTCCTCCAGAGGATTCTTGAGGAGTAAATGAATCACAAGGCTTAGCAGGCAGGAGTCAGGGCTCAGGAACCTGGTCACTTTAATGTCCTTAGCCAACAGGTCTCCTCATGGCTGCACAGGACAGTCACTTGTGGAGGGTCTGAAAATGCTTAGGACCACACTTGACCCTGGATCAATTAAATTGAAATCTCAGGAGTGGGGCCCAGATATCAGTATTTCATTATTATTCTCCAGATGGTATTGATATTTGGTGAGGGTTGAGAACCTCTGGTTCTAAGCGAATTATAGCTCCCTATAGTGAATGCTTTCTGTGCTCCAGAGAAGGATTATCTCATTTAACCCCCACCACAATAACCTTAGCGGGTAAGTTCAGTTATTACTCCATTTTACAGTGGAGGAAACTGGGGCTTAAAGAGGTTAAGTAACATCAAGAGATGGTGGCCAGACTTTGAGCCCAGGCAGTCCGACTCCGGGGCCCACGTTCTTCATTACTGTGGCCAGGCCGTTATTATAAATAACACTTCCCATGAGGTCTTCCAATGGGAACTAAGCTCCAGCAAGTGGGGTCAGCTGATGGTTTGGGGCTCTCTCCATGCCTCTTCAGCTTACCAACCTCCTGCTCTTGCCTCCTGCCCCGTGTGCTCGGGATTTCCCAGCAACCCCCTGTCAGATAACAAACTGTGGTTATTCAGAAGTCCCTTGCTATTTCGGCTGATTTTTATTAAACACAGCTTGTGGCTCCAACTCAAAAATGCACAAGCCGATTTATATTATGCTTTGCATTGAGTTTATTAAGATAAAAAATATTTCCCGAGATAGTGAGTCAGAAGTATTTATGGTGAAGTGTGCTGAAAGTGAACGCAGGTTGATAGCTTGAACAGAATGTTCTCTCAAAGTCAAACGTGATGACCTAACTGTGTTTGGCAGCCTTCCTTTATGTTTAGCTAAGCATTTTATTTCATGTTGGGACCCTCCTCCCTCTTCTGAAAAGGAATCGGTCATGTAGGAGGCTTGGATTTTGGCATGTGCCTCTTTTGATACCGAGACCTGGGCCCTGATCCTAATTGTGACTGGCTTCTCCGCTGACTGGCTGGGTTGCCATGGCAAAGGGCTGTTAAACTTTTTATATCTCAGTTTTCTCTCACCTGTCAGAATGAGAAAAACTCTTGGTCCCACCTCCCTCCCTGAGGAGGGGCAAGAGGGCACTTTGAAAATTAAGTAATAAATGTTGGGAGGGATTTGTGGATGTGACGTCTGTCAGGCGAATAAGTGATAAATGGGGTGTCTCCAAAGCTAATTTGCCCAAAATACACTTGAGTCTTCCATTTACTTAATCAACCAGCATTTATTAAGTGCCTACGAAGTTCACAATAACACATGGAGTGCTGGGGGGAATACAAAAAAGAAAGGAGGAAATAGAGTCTCAATTCCCAGAGAGCTCATAAACTAACCTTTTTTCCCTCTCAGTTCACTTTTTAGGATGCTTGTGCTGTATTTAAAAAGCTCATTCCCTCTGATGACTTCAATTTTGTCACAAGCGACTAGGGGTGTTTAGTTGTTCTCTGTACCCAGGGGGTGTTGTCACGTGTTGGACGGACTCATAAAAAGGGCAAGAACATTCTTGAGTCCTGGTTAGAGGTGTGGAAAGAACAATGATAGGCTACAGTCTGGCCTTACTGGGAAATGGTGCATCGGGTATTGACAGTGTGGTCTCTGGAGTCTAAAGGCCTGGGTTTGGCTCCTGGCTCTGCCACTTTCTGGCTGTGTCTCAGCCAGACTCTAGACTATTATTTAACCTTTCTGTGTCTCAGCTTCCTTATCTCTAAAATAAGGGTAAAAATAATGTCTGCCTCATAGGATTGTTTTCAAGATTAAATAAGTAATGTGTGTAAGTTGCTTAGTAACTGTGCTTAGAAAAAGCACTCCAAAATGTTAGCTATCATCATCATTTTCTATGGATAATGGGAGAAGTTGTGGCCCTTAAAGGATACTAGCATTTTTATTTTCCTAAATTATAAAAATAACAAATTCTTTTTTTCCAGAGTCCCATACTTTTACCCAAATCTGCCACAACCCCTTAGGATAACCCCCAAAGCCCCCAGACTGCTTGCTTTTCAGAAATAGAAAACAGAACATACAAGCTGCTGTCTGACTTATGCTGCTCAAGGCCTGAGCTAAACCATTTCGTTCAGAGAATCTCACATCAGCCTAGGATGCAGAGGGACCCAGGGAAAGGGGATGGAAAGATGTGGAGTGTGATGGAAAGAGCAATGGGCTGGGAGTCCAAATCCTGGCTTTGCCAATTATCAGCTGTGAACCCTAGAGCAGGTCTTTAAATCCTCACCTACCCTGATCATACAAAAGCAGCAGAGGGTAAAACTGCTGGCACCTTAACACAAATCAGGGCAGTGGCACCAAATTGTGCTAGTAGTCATTGCATGCCTCTTACACTTAAGCATGTCTTTGATGAAACAGTAAAAATCATTAATTTTATTAAAGCTTGACCTTTGAGTAGTTATCTTTTTCATATTCTATGTGGCAAAATGGGGATATATATAAAGCACTTGTGCTGCATGCTAAACTACTATATCTCAAAGTAAAGCATTTAAGTTGTGAGCTGAATTAACCACTTTTTACTTGAAAGGATCATTGACAGACAAACTATGGTTAGTTAGACCGTGTATTCTTGAAAATGTACAAAATTAGCCTGCCGTTTCAAGGAAATGAGATAGTATTAGTCACCCATGATAAAATTTGAACTTTCAAGCAACAGCTAGAATTTTGGAAAACTTTTATCCACCACCATAAGTTTGAACACTTAAAGACTTTTTTGATAAGATGGGTGGTGAAATTAATGTGATTTTTGAAAATCTCACATAATTAACTGTGTCCATGTTTGGGAGATCTGCATAACTCAATGACTTGAGTTTGGGAGATCTGCATAACTCATAACTTCTAAACGGCCAATGCATACATGGAGTTACAACATCGTAAGTGAATAAGAGACCCATTCGAAAGTGCAAGATAAATCAATTTTAATGTAATAGATTATGAAAAGTTCATTGATATGGTTTTGGTTTTCACATTGCAATTAACCTTTAAGAAACGACCCCTTGTCAAATGTTGGTGTCGTATCAAAGAACATGCTCGATTTTCTGAAGAGGCTATTGAAGTAATCCTCCCTTTTCTGTGTGAGGCTGGATTTTCTTCATATTCATTTCAACCAAAACAACATTATCTCAACGGATTGAATGCAGAAACAGATAGGTAAATCCAGCTGTCTGCTCTTAAGCCAAATCAGACTGTCACCATCTAAAACAATGCCACTCTTCTCATTTTTTTTTTGTTTTGGAAAATATATTATTTTTTATTAAAATATATTATTTATGTTTTAAAATGTGATGATTATTTTTATT
>JAQZBX010065970.1:0-10990 GCA_029593785.1 Cabassous unicinctus
ACAGGTGAATTCTACCAATCATTCAAAGACAATCTAATACCAATCTTGCTCAAGCTCTTCCAAAAAGTTGAACAGGAAAGAACATTACCAAATGCATTCTATGAAGCTGACATCACCCTAATACCAAAACCAGATAAAGATACTATGAAAAAAGAAAATTACAGACCACTATCTTTAATGAATATAGATGCAAAAATTCTCAACAAAATACTTGCAAACCGAACCCAAAAGCACATTAAAAGAATTTTACACCACAATCAAGTGGGTTTTATCTAGGTATGCAAGGGTGGTTCAACGCAAGAAAATCAATTAGTGTAATAAACCACTTTGATAAACTGAAGAAGAAAAATCACATGATCCTCTTGATTGATGCAGAAAAGGCATCTGACAAAATATAGCAACCTTTCTGATAAAAACACTCCAAAATATAAGAATAGAAGAAAGCTCTCTCAATATGGTAAGGTACATATATGAAAAACCTACAGCTAGCATTGTACTCAACAGTGAAAGACTGAAAGCTTTTCCGCTGAGATTAGTAACAAGACAAAGATGTCCACTGACTTATATTCAGAAAACTACAAAACATTGCCATAAGAAACTGAAGAAGACTTAAATAAATGGAAGGACATTCCATGTTCATGGATTGGAAGATTAAATATCATTAAGACGTCAATTCTATCCAAACTGATTTACAGATTCAACACAATCCTAATAAAAATCCCAACAGCTTTTTTTGCAGAAATAGAAAAGCCAATTATCAAATTTATTTGGAAAGGTAAGGGGTCCTGAATAGCCAAAAGCGTCATAAAAAAAGAAGAAAGAAGTCAGAGGACTCCCACTTCCTGACTTTAAAGCATATTACTTAGCTACAGTGGTAAAAACAGCATGGTCCTGGCATAAAGACAGACTGATTGACCAATGGAACCAAATCAAGAACTCATAAATAGAACTTCACATTTACAGCCAAGTGATTTTTGACAAGGAGGTCAAGCCCTCCCAGCTGGGCCAGAACAATCTATTTAACAAAAGGTGCTGGGAGAACTAGATATACATATCTAAAAGAAAGAAAGAGGACCCCTATCTCACACCTTATACAAAAATTAAATCAAAATGGATCAAGGACCTAAATATAAAAGCTAGAACAATAAAGCTCCTAGAAGAAGATGTAGGAAAACTTCTTCAAGATCTTGTGGTAGGAGGTAGTTTCTTAAACCTTACACCCAAAACACAAGCAACAAAAGAAAAAACAGATAAATGGGAACTCCTTAAAATTAAACACTTTTGCACTTCAAAGGACTTTGTAAAAAGGAGAAAAGGCAGTCAATGCAATGGGAGTAAATATTTGACAATCACATATCCGATAAAGATTTAATATCCATGAACTATAAGGAGATCAAACAATACTACAATAAAAAGACAAACTACCTGATTAAAAAATGGGCTAAACTCTTGAAAAGACAATTATCCAAAGAAGGAATACAAATGGCAAAAAAATTACATGAAAAAAATGTTCAACATCACTAGCAATTAGGGAAATGCAAATCAAAACTACAATGAGATATCACTTTCACTTATTAGATTGGACACTATTAAAAAGTCAGAAAACTGTAAAAGTTGGAGAGGATGTGAAGAGATAAGAACGCTTATTCCAGGGATGTAGAATGATACAGTCACTGTGAAGGACTGTTCGGCAGTTCCTAAGGAAGTTGAACCCGGCAATACCACTACAACATATATACCTAGAAGAACTGAGAGCAGTGACATAAACAGACATCTGCACACCGATGTTCACAGTGGCGTTATTTACGATTGCCAACAGCTGGAAACAACTCAGGTGTGCATCAACTGATGAATGGATAAACAAATTGTGGTGTATACAAACGATAGAATATTATACAGTGATAAGAAACGAAGCCGTGAAGCATATGACAACATGGATGAACCTGGAGGACATTATGTTGAGTGAAGCAAGCCAGATATAAAAGGACAAATACTGTAAGACTGCACTATTATGAACTAAATATATTATGAAAATTCATGGAATTAATAATTAGAATATAGGTCACCAGAAAATAGAATGAGGGTAGAGAATAGAAAGCGAGGGTTAATCTGTGCAGAACTGGTTAAAAGGTTGTAAATCTCTGGAAATGAATGGAAATGGTGACAGTACATCAGTATTTGTGACTAACAGAGCTATTATATGGGTATGACAGTGGTCAAAAAGGAAAGTCTACGGACATGTATATTATTAGAAGGAAAACTGAAAAATGTAACATGGGACCGTATAACATAGTGAAACCTCGTGAAATAGAAATATGGGTGATATTGCATATATAAGACTTACAAAATATAAATACAAATATACTAGAGAAAAGGAAACAGAATAACAGCTATGTATGAAAGGGGAAGCATAGAGAGATTGAGAGGTGATGAGGCTTTTTTCCTTTGGTTAGTTTTTGTTATTATTATTATTATGGGAATAATGAAATGCTCTAAAAATGATTGAAGTGGTCAATGCACAACTATGTGATTATACAGAATAACACTGATTATACAGTTTGGATGGATTTATGCTTTTATTAATTTGTATCAATAAAATTTGTTAAAAAAAAAAAAAGAAAGCATGAGGGAAGAGCAACTACAGCTGTTTTTCCAAGATTGATATTCTTTTCTGGAAAATGGATAATAAACTGTGTGTGTGTGTATATACAAATATCATTTTTAATTAACACTACCAAAAGGGAAATCTTAGTCCCTCCCCTGAAAAAAGTCTTACTAGATAAGGTCAGTAAAAAAAGATTCTTGTTTTTCAATATAGGTCCAACTGCAAGTACTCAGAATAGCACTAGGTGGGGCTAAAATATTTTGAATTCCTAACTACTGTGAAAGTTAACTTTTTAAAGTGGTGCTAAAAAAGTGGAATATATACAACAGATATTCAAAAGGAATGCAACTACACATACAATAATCTTAACCCAATTTTAGTGAATGCTTATATTTATATTTCTGTGAAAGGAGGCAAAAGGATGGAAGATTTTTTTACAGTATGACAATTGTAAGCCAATGTGTGTAGTTTTCTACAGTATTCAGTTAAATTTTCTGTGGATAAACACGATCTTTGCTGTGAACATATATAATTTATTTGCAATCTTGACCACATGGGGACTAGAGGAAAAGATTAAGACAATGCTTGTAACGTTTTTCATCATTAATGGAAAAAAAATAACTCAATAAAAAAATCCTAGTTATATAGAATAATTATAAAGATCAACTTAATTCTTCATAAAAGAACAAATATTGTGTTTTATTATCAGTTAAAAATCAAAATTTAAAAAAATTTTAACCAGTTAGAATTTCCAATTTTAAGATCAAGTCAAGACCTTTCTGTCCTCTTCATCCCTTAGAAACCAAACCAAATCAACAATGAGAACCACACCCCCACTTTGATTTTTAAACATTAAAACAAAATTTTAAAAAAATTACAAAGTTATCTATACCTAATTAAAATTACTTTGTTTCAGAGTAATCAAAACACTCTAGAATTCTTAAAGTTTATTTATAAATGATATTTACCCAGGTTTATGTCTGGGACCTTTAACCATAAGGCCTCTATCCACAGTTCTTTTTGCAATAATGTGATCCTGACTGGGGTCCACAAATTTAAATACATGCGAAGATCCAAACTGTACTTTCATTCCACTCTGCAGCATTGTGGTCTCTGAGATACGCTGACCTTCCACATAAGTCTCAGCATCCATACTTCTTGGGGTAACAGTAACAACTCCATCCATATTTGTGAGGTCACAGTGATGAGGCTGAATTCCTGGGCCAAACAACTAAAAATAAAAGGAAATTATTTAAAAAAAAACAACAACTTTCATCATAAAGTAATATTATGGTGTGTTGTAGTTTTTTGTTTCTATTTTAACTTATTATTTTTTGGAGGTACCGGGGCTGGGGATTGAACCTGGGACCTCCTATGTGGGAAGCTGGTGCTCAGCCATTGAGCCACACCGGCTAGCAAACTATTTTTAAAGCAATTTTAGGTGACAGAAGAGTTACATCAAAAATATAGGGGACTCCCACATATCCCTCCCCCTCTCCCATCTTCCCCTATTAATAACATCTTTCATTAGTGTGGTACATTTGTTATAACTGATGAACAAATACTGAAGCACAGATACTAACTATGGTCTATAGTTTTTACATTATGGTTTACGCTTTGCACTATACAATTTTATAGGTTTTGACAAAAAGTATAATGGGTTGTATCTGTCATTGCAATGTCATACAGAACAATTCCAATGCCATAAAAATGCCCTATGTTCCACCTATTCTTCCCTCCCCCTTCCCTCAGAACCTCTGGAGACCACTGTCTTTATATCAATGTTACAAGTTCTTCTGTTACTATAATAATAAGTCTATTTTGGCCCATGGTTGCATTCCCCCTTATATTTGTTTCATTCCTCAATCTTGATGACTTTGGGATTGTGATGCCCACACTGCTTCAGATTGAGAGGGGGCTTAGATTTTATGGGGCAGATGGTAGGAACTGTCTTGCTTGCAGTTGTAGACACTCTCTGTTTTTTGGGGGATGGGTGTTGCCCATCATCAACATTTTGTTAGTCTTCCCTGGCGAGTCCAATGAACTGGAGAGTAGATGTTAGCCACAACTCTGCTGAGATTCAGGGCTCAACCAACATATGAACAGCCAAGAAGAGTTAAGTCTCTGGGATATATATTTAACAGGTATAGTGCAAATTATATAGGTCCAAATAAAGGAGGTAGAAGAATCACATGTAGGGAAATTATAAAACAGTCTAACTCTATTACATTGTGGAAATAGGTTAACATATATTCCAGAGGGTGCTGATTTCCTGGGGTTGTACACCTTGCCTATAGTGTCTCCAGAGCCCTTGGGAGCACCTGTTTGAGGTTCTGTTTACTGTAGCAATTAGTGAGAGCCTCTTGAGACGTACATAAGTGTAACCTCTGGAATGCCCTCCTGATTCACTTTGAAATCGCTTAGCTGTAAAAACTCTTTTGTATTTAGTATTTTCCCCTTTTGGTCAAGGTCTATTCCAAATGCATCATTAGTTGGCACTTGGTAATAATCCTTTGGTGCCAGGGAGGCCCATCCCTGGGAGTCAGGTCCCACACTGGGGGGAAGGTAGTGAGTTTGTATGCTGAGTTTGGCTTAGAGAGAGGCCACATTTGAGTACGAAGGAGGTTTTCAGAAGGCAACTCTTAGGCAATAGATATTAATAGGCTAAGTTTCAATTTTACAAGAATAAGGTTCATAAGTACAAGCATTAGTATCAAGAGCTTGGCATATTGGTCTGTCTTCTCTTATTAGGCACTGTCTATGTATTCTAGAGAATCTTGCTACTCTATTAGAGAGCACAGCAGGACTCCCCAGGATGGGAATTTAATATTTTGTTGGTTATTGTGTGGGTTTCCACCCACTGAGGTAACACCCCATGACCAAATGAATACATTCAGATTCCATAGAGGCATGCCCCAGGTATGCCCTTCCCCACACATCCCCCCACCAGCAACACCTTATACCAGTGATCCTCCCCTGGCATAGCTGTAAATTTTTCTGTAATCTAAAACCTTCCTAAAAACCAAGCCAAAAAAATTCTTGAAGTAATATTATTTAAGCAGAACTTTAAAACTGAGCTCTCCTTTTGTGATAAACATGATCTATTAAGAATGGGATTTTTGGTGTTTTTTATAGGTGGTTTTCCCCCAGTAGAATCAAAGTAATTAAACACTATCAATATAGCATAAAAATAATTAAACATTTTATTTTTAGCATCCAATAACTTGATATATTTTAACTTTGCATATGTCATCTTAAACATATATTAAATAATCAGATCATAATGACTGAAAATTCCTATTTGTTTTACTGCTGCACTGAGACTAAAGAGATACTAGAACTGAAAAAAATGTAACAATTTAACCCCAGCTTTTTACAACTGAGAAACCAGAAGTACAGAGTAAGGGTTATTTGCCTGAGTTCAACTTTTGGAAGTGGAAAATCCTGATCTTACTTATTAAAAAGTGCGTTCAGCTCTGTTTTAGGTGCTTGAGATCTATATTCAACTAATACTTTAATAAAGGTACTGAAGACCTACTAATGTGCGTCAAGCCCAGTGATATTTACTTTAATATAGGTTACCTCCCTTAATACTGAAAAAAGACCTATAAAATCGTTACCACCATCTTTTACCAAAAAATAAATAGTCTTAGAGGAATGTTATAACCAGTCCAAGTTTCTGGAGATGGAGCCTGGATACAAATTTACATTCCACTCTTTTCACACTAAAGCAGAGAAAAGTGATCCAGAGTAGACAGCGAAATTATTTATATTTAAATAGAAAGTTTTAGGGAAATTTAGAGCTGCAACATGATTGTTCACCTGGATAGAACTGTCATCAAATTTTTCTGTTCCTACTTCAGTAATACTTAATTGAAGGCGATAAAGCTTTGGCTTATCTCTGGAGTCGGAACCATCTGTAAGAAGAAAAGGAACGGAGCTTCATTTGCAAAACCTAATGTTCTTGTCATATTATTTGACACAAACAAGCAAAAAGTTATCTTCAAAATGACACTACAGTTCTCATTTGTTTTCAGGATTTCTTTCCAAAGAACTCTCTAAATTTATTATCACACAATTTAACAAATTTGATACAAAAATTTCAAATTAATAAACCCATCAGTTTAGGTTTAACATAAAGTGCTAACACTTGTTTTTTTAAAAATATTTTAAACCTTTATGAATTGTTGAATTTTTAATTTTTCTGTGCATGAATTTCTATGAGGGGAGTGGGTTGGGGAGGGGGAGGAAGAGAAAGAGGAAGAGGAAGAAGAACCACTGCCAAAAACATCTGTCCCATTTATACCCAGATAGGTTTACTCATTTCTCACTGTCTATATTCCATTTAATGCATGATATCAATTGTGACTTATTTTTATTTCAGCGATGTTAAAATATGGAAAAAATGTGCCTCAGAGAATCAATGAAATATAATTTCAGACTTCAATATTTGTACCACAGCCATAGATAATCTGTCTGGTGTTGCAAATGCAACAAAATTTCCTTAAAAGGCCAAGTGAGAGTCTAGTCTCCCTGATCTACTTCACAACTTCCTTACTAATTTTCAGAATCACTTATTAAGTAGCTTGTCTAGTCATTGGGGTTAGGAATTCAAGTTATGGGAGCTTCAGAAGTTAAAAATTTTATAATGTATGAGCTTGTACACAAAGTTTTAAGGCTGTTGAAGTCTCTTAGTCACAGTGTGGGTCTGAACTCTCACACCAAAAGACACCATGAATATACAAGTTCTGTTGGAACTTTAGCTTATTTTAGAGTACACAATGTAACATTCTAATGACAAAATTTCATATTTCTGAAATATGAAATCTGGGTGGAAGCAAGATTAAAGTAGCATTTCAGAGAAAATAATGCCTAATATGCATTTAAAATTTGGTTCAGCCTCTATGCTACTTCATGTTGTGTTCAAATAGCCTTATTGTGTATGGTGGTAATTAAAGCATTTTTAAAACAATTTAATTTCAACTCAAATTGTTCTTATAAAGTCCTTATACAAAGACAAAGCATCAGAATCACCTAAGGGCTATATTGTATATAGGCAGCTCCCTTCCAGACCTGCTGAGTCTAAATTACCTACGAACGTGTATTACCTTGTCTTGTTTTAAACACCACCAGCAGTTCTCATGAACACCTCTGGGTAAGAAATATGATGCATACCTCTTATGTTCTCCCACATCACCATGATTTACCTTACCTTACTACCCATCAATACTGATATCCTTCTACTTGTAATAGTCCATTTCTTTTATTATGAAAAGCATAATGATCATCTTATAGGCAGTAACATATATACATATATATAATTGTTGCCTAAAACAAAAATTCTAAACTTCATCCTTTTCCTCAACAAGGCATTCATATAGTTAATTTCTGCCCCAAGTGCCCAGGTACCTTATTTCCCATTAAATAACTTTAATAAATCTAGAGTACCTTTAAAAGGAGAAAAAAAATCTCTAAATAACCCCACCACATACAATAGTGCTTCTACCAGAAAGTGTTCTTCAATATCCTAAATGTTAAGGAAAATAGACAGGTATGAACATAGCCTGAGAGCACCTTTTAAATACCACTTTCATTTTTACTCTACAGCCAATTCTGGAATCACGTATATCCCAGGTAAGTTAGTTTGAGTGTGGTGCTAAATGTTTCCTTTCTGCCATACCACTTAAGAATGGATAGATGAATGGATTCATTCATTCATTTAAAGAGTGTTCACTGAGTGCTTCCCACGTCCCAGGCACTGTTCTTGATGCTAGAGATTAACAGTAAAAAAATGAACCTAAATTCATTCTCCCATGAAGCTTACATTTGAGTGAACCAATAAAATGATCCATTAAGAAACTATCTAAAAATGCATTTAAAGCTCATAAAAACATAAATCTTACAGCATATTTTGGCTAACTCTATTGGGGGGAAAAAAAAAACCTAACTCTTCTCAAATGGTATTGGCAATAAAAGAACAATTCGGTCAAAGTTGATTATATTGTTATATTCATTTTTTCACATACACCAGGGAATGCATTTCTCTTCCCACTGTTCCATTAGTTCACAGTATGAAATTAACAAACACAAATGAATATAAATGTTAAAAACCCTTCTTAGGAATAAACATGAAGACATGTTTTAGATACTTTATGCATATGCAAATATCAAAATAGGTAATAATTATTACTTGGTTTTATTTAATAAAAAAAAAAAAAAAAAAAGAGAGAAAAAACAAAACTCCAAGTTTGGTTACTATCTAATGAAACAATCTAAATGATCAGTTCGGAGAAATTTCAACAAATCAATATAAGATGTAAAAGGTGAGTAAATTTATATAACTTGGAAAAGCATTTGACTATTAAATTCAAATGTAAAAAATAACATTTAAAATATAAAAGTAAAGAAGCACTGCCATAAAAATAATAACTAGCTATACTATTCAGGGTGACAAAGACTGGAATGCACAAAATATGAGAAACATATTCCAAGTAAGAAAGAACAGCTTTGCAGACAAGAAATGAATTTTAACCAGGAGAAACATCTGGTTTAAGAACATCCTAAAATCTGGTCAGAGGACAAGGATACGGAGTAACTAGTTAACCACAAAAACAAGACAATAAATATGAGTAAATACCAAGTTTATGATTGATTTTTCTCTTAAGCCTCCCAAGGATTACAGAAACAGTCATTTTTGGGGGGCTGCTTAGTCCCCATCAACCACTACAGTCAGATTCCCTGAAAAGTAGCAAACAAAAGAGCTCTCTTTTGCCTGCCTGTCTCCCAACTCTCTCTTTGTTGCCACACCCATCCTTTCTCCCTCTTAGAACACAATGGTTCCTTTGGGGAGTGAAGAGGGGAGGATTTTTGTTTTAATTTTAGGGGAAGGGAAGGGTAAGAAAACAGCTCTCTCCTTTTTCTTGTCCCATTACTCACTTAAGAGTTAGCTTAAATAAAGGAACTGGAGAGTGTTGAAAAACGAACTTCTAGTAAATGGAATGAATTGAGATATGGAACACTTACCAGGTAAGAATAAAAAAACAGTACATTAAATTTCTTAAATAAGTTATCCCCGTGAATTTAAAAACTGGCATAAACTATCTAGTCGTTAACATTATTTTGCCCATGATGTTCTGTTAATGATCTAGATATAAAAAAGTAGTAATAAGCATAGCATTACCTTCATAAGTGTGATAGCTGTAGTAGGCAAAGTGATTCCTTCTCCCTGGGGTTAAAAACACATGCACAGGACCCAGGTGAAGGCAGCATCAGCAGGACAGATACCATGCAGAATATGCGGAAGAGGGAAGGAAAAGAAAAGATAGGAAAGTGTGAAACTGTAGTGAGACAACATTTAAATTTAATTTTAAGGGGTGAAAAAGTACATTTTACCCCATCAGCTCTCAAAGCTGTGAGGATCAAGGCAATAGTGCTCCAAAGTCAGTGAGTGTTTTAGAAACCAATGGCAAGCTGTTAAAGAAAACATTAAGACAGTAGGTGAGTCTCCAAGAAACAGGAAAAGCAGCAGGCAGTCAACCATATATGGATTACCATCCCATTCTGTGTATCTCTTCTCTTTAAAGAACACATTTAAATCCAAAGAAAAGATTGAAATAACATTTTTTCACTCCCCACTCAACCAAATGATACAGTGTAACTATACACTCATGTCTCAAAATCCTCAAATTCAAAATCAGCATTCTCTCACCCCAACATCTGAGGTCATATGCTTAGCTGACAACATGTCTAGCAGAAATGTAGTACTTATCCATTTGTAATAGAAGTCAATAGATACGAAAGTATTCTCCCTGTAAATGGAAAATAAATCAATTTCATTCAGAATGCTGACTGTGGCTCAATTAATAATAATGAAAACTTAAAAAGACAGCATGGGAGAAGGACTGTAGAAAGCTGGTGGAGTAAGAAGCTCCAGGAATCAGTCCCTCCATTAAAGCAACTACTGAACTGGCAGAAACTATCTGAATCAACCGTTTTGAAACTCTAACATCTAGTGGAACACTGTTAACATTCAGGGAAGAGCTGGAGCAAGAGGCTGGTAAATTGAGGAAAATATCAGTGAATTTCATCCTCTGTGCAGTGACTATTCCCCCAAGTGCATGTCAGGCAGCTGTGAGGACTGCAGCCTGGGATCCTGGGGCAGCTTCCTGGTGCCATTGTGGGTTATATAAGAACACAGTCCTCCAAAAGACAAGCAGGGAGTGTGTTGCCTGATAACTAATCACTGCTTAAGATCAGCTATTTTGGATGACTGGGATGGGCGGGGGTGTGGGGGGTGTGGAGGGGTGGCTCTGGGAGCAGCCATTGTTTCAATGCCTGTAGCAAAAGCTGAAGAGGAGCGGACTTTAAGAGCCAATACCCAATTTT
>JAQZBX010065971.1:5749-16299 GCA_029593785.1 Cabassous unicinctus
GGGGGGGGGAGGAGGAGTAAAAATGGATAAAAGTAAATAAATAAATAAATCCTTTTTTAAAAAAGTATAGGGGAGTAAGATACGGACTATAGTTGTAGTAATACTTTGACGATGCTTTTTCATAATTTGTTAACAAATGTTTCACAACAATGCAAAGTATTTGTGGTGAGGGGATGTGTGGGATCCCCTCATGTTTACGCATGTTTGTTTTGTAAGTTCACAATGTTTACTGAACACTTATTGTTTATGTATGTTCATGTATGAATGATATACTTCAATAAATTGTTTTTAAAAATATAAAAATAAAAGTAATCTTTAAAAGACTGTAGACATAGCTAAATATGAGGAATTATCCCCAGAAATAATTATGATGCTATTATGATTGATTCTGCCTCCTTTTTAAAATCAGTATCTTTAGATGCTTTATAAGCACCCCAAACCAGCATGCATTTATGGAAGGAAGAATTTCTAAATTAATGTGTTCCAAACCAGTATTTTGTTGTTTAAAATTAAAATCGATAATGTCCCTTATAATCTGATACCTTGACAGTCAAGAATTTAAGGTATCTCTCTATTTACAGATAAATAATTAGAGAAGAGAGGCAGTGAGTCCACATACAACAGAACAAATGCAGTATTTCATTTTCCTCCTGAATCATGCTGTTAATTAACATCACCCTCATTACATATCCACAATATTCCCTGCTAAGTTAGAGAATTAGAATCCAATCCCTAGTGATGACTTCAGGACCTCCACTCTCAGATTCATCCACATTAGATCACATTGCACCCCTTGCACATCTGCTGCACAGACCTTATCAGGAGCCTTTGCTCTTCATGATACAAGTCTTCTTCCATGCCTTTGCTCATGATTAAGGCTGACTGTCTAATTTATAGTCCAAATCTAAACACTTTTGAGATTTAAACAAGGTACGGTTGATATGGGGGCCAAGACAACAAGTGTAAAGCTGGACTCTCTCAGACAAAGAGGTAGGTGAGATTACATTGATGACATTCCTTCTTCCTGATCCACTCCTTTCTTATTTTCCAATACCAGCCATATTTCAAAGCCCCAGTGAAGCATTATCTCATCTATAATACTTTGTGTGTTAGGAAAGTAGATATTAAATGCATTGAAAAGGAAGACAAAAATAGTCACTTCTAGCCTGAGGTATTCATTTTCTGATCTTTTGAAATGTTTTAGCAATGGTATTATTTGAAAACTGAACAGTTATTACCATCCTACTACTCACAATCAATTGCTTCTTTTGCAATATATCCTGCTACTTTTGCAAAATTCAGGAACAAGGCCCTTTCCCCCAAATAGACAACATACACATGTCTATTTTAAAAACATCTCTCCTGTTTTTAAACTCTTTACTATGGCCTACATAGCCCTGTATTAGTTGATTTCATCTTCTACATCAGGCCTCATGCCTCTACCATCTATTTTATTCTGTGTGCTCAAGCCACACTAGCCTTCTTTCTGTTCTTGAAACATTCCAAACTTTTCCCTGCCTTCAGACATTTTCTCTTTTTCTTCTTTTTGCCTGCAGTTCTCCCCAAGGCTCTCTGCAGGCAAGCCCCTTCTCATTACTCAGCACTCAGCTCAGAGAAGCCCCCTTACCACCCTATCGAAATAACACTGTCCCTCCTGGACCCTCCCACCCTCTCTTTTGTTTATTTTATTGTTCTTACAATGATGTTAAAATATATTTCATTATTTTATTTTATTAGTTTATTATTCTCCTTCGATTAGAATGTAATCTCAGGGGGCAGAGAGACCTTGGTTACTGCTGAACCCCCATGTTGGACCAATGATCCTACATGGAAGATGTTCAATAAACATTTTCTGGATGAATAACTAAGCCCATAAATAAACTCTCATAACATTTCTTCTGAGTCATATCACTTACTAGAATTTATGTATTGATGCTTTATCTCTCCAGGTAGAAAATGAGCTCTTAGAGGTCAGGATACACCCCCAAAACTCACAGCACAGTCTTCATATGAATTTTTATTTAAATGTTTATTATATGAATAAATTAACATACACATTAGTGATTCTTTAGAGCAGAACAATTAGTGCCAACTTTCCACATACTTATTTTTCAGGCAGAATTAGGGAGTCCCAAAAGGGAATGATAAAGGAGAGGATGTGGCTCAAGCAATTGAGCGCCTGCTTCCACATGGGAGGTTCCGGGGTCGGTTCCCCGTGCCTCCTAAAAACACACACAAAAAAACAAACAAAAAGCAAACAAACGGAAAAATCAACTCAGGGGAGCTGATATGGCTCAGTGTTTGAGTGCCGGCTTACCACATGTAAGATCCCGGGTTCAATCCCAGGCCCCAGTACCTGAAAAAAAAAAAAAAAGGGAATGATAAGAGTCTTCTTTAAAAAGTTTTTAGATTTCCTCCTATGAGAATCTGCTTCTGTAATAAAACTAATCTAATCCACTGTCAATCCCTCCTGGGCCCAAAAGGCATTTTTTTTAAAAGATATGAGCTCTATCACAATGCCTACTCCTTTGCAACTGGGGTCTTTAAGATTAAGGTGGCTATACTCTTGGATTACTTCTTTTTGCAGAAATTCTCCCCTGAGAATTAAGACCTTATTAGTGTTCTTGTGACCATTGCATGGGGGAACTTATAATATGTAATTTGCATTAAGCTCACTAAGGAGAGTTTCCTGTGCACTAAAAGCCATTGTATTCATGCCAACCAGTTACTCCTAAACTGGCTGGGAGGTAAACAGCATAATACCTTGCAGTTCAGAATCCAGCCTCGCCTCGGACCTGACTTTGTTCTCTATTTTGGTGATATGGGTTAAGATATGATTATTAATTGTGGGCTTCACGGTTATCTTTGAGCCTAACATGTGCCAGCCTGTTTCCTAACATTGTGTCTGGCATATTCAAAGAATCATTAGTTTCCTTAATAGTCAAATGAGGAAATATTGTTAGGTATTATGAAGTTTAAACAAGATCATATGTAAGAAAATTCTTAATATAGTTCTAGGACTTTGTGGCTAGCCAATATATGTTAATTTTTCTACTCAGAGTCTTAAATAGGAGCTGAACACAAGCCATAACATCAAAATACACACACACACGCACACACGCACAGTCAATTCTCATCATTCACAGCAGTTATGTTCTATAAAGGTGGCACAGATACTGAATTAAGGAATACTGAACCATTGCTCCTAAGGGAAATACAGGCCTCTGGTAAAAACATTTTCATTAACTGATCAATACATGGTATCGTTTTAAGTGTGTTTCTGTTTAAAGACGACATTTAATATACGTTGTTGATTCATTAGCATTTAACTCATAGCTAACACTACTATAACTCATCCCTGAACAAAGTTTATCTATGACACGTATTTTCTCTGTAAGGCACATCACAGACTTCTTGGGCTTAGGAACACTAGAGAGCACTTCACTTCATGCTTGAGGGTCATTTAAACCAGCAAAATGAACAAGAAAAAGCACAAAAATGCCACACACACAAAAAAAAGGGGCACTAAATATACTATAAAAACGACACTTGTTTACATCATGAGAGCTGAAACAAGAAGGCAAAATGTTGCCCTGTTCGACCACAACTGTGAGCTTGCACATCAGGCAAATCACATTTTTTTACCACTCTGTGAATGTCCGCAAATGACCTCTAAAGCTCCGTGAGTATTGATTTTGTGGTTACAAATAAATTTTAGCACGTCGGTGAATTCACAAACACAAAATCCATGAATAATGAGGATTGACTCTATTTGTCACTGGTGAATGCGGAAAGCTGCCTACTCCATTAAAAGTTTTATAGTCCCTAGTCATCAGTGTTGTGGGACAAAACACCTATTATTTTAAACTATTATGATTATTCTTTTCCCTTCTATTTATATAGTTCCCAAAGATGTTTGCTGCCCTGGGATAAAGCAAGACCACTAGTCACGGTTAGTCAGAGAAATATTTTTTTACTGGAAAAGACATTTTCTGGGCCATATGAAAGCAAGATGTGACCAAGTATTAGGTGCCATGAGGAACTCAAGCCCAGGTCCTGATCCCTTTCTCCCATACTCCACCTTACACTTTCCCCAAAAAGATCTATTTCACAGACTTTAAGAAAAATTTCTGCAAAAAAGCTTTTCAGGCTCATGAGAAATTTTGTAGCTGCTTTAGTGTCATATGCCCACATTCAGTTTCCTGCTAGGAATGACACTTGAAACTTAGTTGCAGAAAGGCACAAGTGAACCCTTCCTCTGACTTTGCTCTAAAATTCTGAGATGCCCTGAGACATCTCTGCTTCTGGATTTGTATTTTCTTGCATCAATAAAACATATAGTAAGACTATAAAAACAAAGCAGAGATAAACTCATCAGAAAAATATATCTATAAAATTAACATTCAGTCAGTACCACTATGGTCCTTCCAAATAATTGATTTCTTTGAAAATGTAAAAGTGTCTACACTGCCCCCCATCAGTTTGTCAAATATATAAGAGCAACTTTCCTTTTAGACATTAGCAAATACATTTTCTCTAAAATGGTGGGGGACGGAAAGTGAAAAAAGTCATGTGACAAGACATTACAATATCTGAAAGATCAACGTCCCACCTCCCCCATCCTCCTGGAAAGTGCTTGTTTCAACAGAAATCTTAACTGTTTCTTAGGTTAAACAAGTATTACAAATTGTGTTTAGAGATTATACATCTTATTAACTGTTTAGTTATGATCTAAGAAGCATCACTTAAGATACTTTGTCCTAATCCACCCTCCACCCACCCACTCACCCACATACACAGAATATAGGTCAGGTACTTACAGGAAAACATACTCCATGCTTAAAAGGAGTCGCGGAGCTAAATGTTCTGGTAACAGGAGTCAACATTTGTATTATAATGTTAACCACTTTTGATATAATATCATTTAGAAGTTGTTAACATTTAAGATTTTATGGAGCAGTCATTTTTGCATTGTTGGCTGTGTGGAATCTAGGTGATATATTTGACCTGAGCCTTGTGAGAAGAACAAAGGTCCACAGGAGTTGGAAAGAGGATGGTGACTTCAGAGAAAGGTGAGAACTTTCTTGTGATTGGAAGACACTGTCTAAAAAGAAGACAGCAAAAGCTGAGGAAGTAAACCAGGGTCAGATTAAAAAGCTCTTGAATGCCATGTTGAAATTGTTAAATTTTAGGCAAAAAGGATGCATGTAGAGGCCTTCTAACAGGAACTAATATCATCAAGTTTGGTTTTCAGAAAGCTAAATGTGGCAGCTGCTATTGACCTTGAGTCCAGGCTGTAACTTCAGATGCTGTTTGACACTGATACTAGGTTTATTCTGGTCAGTGGTTAGCCACTTTATAGGTCCTAATGGTGTTTACTTCTCAGTCTGGTTGCCTGATGAACAGGGTAATGGCATTTGTTCAAAGTAAAGCACTCCATATCACATTGTCAAGGGCCAATTTGATCTGCCTGCTGCTGTCGCAGTCCCAGTGAGCAGCAGCTGTACAACTCTGTGAGAACTTCTTCAGCAGCCTTTGTGGCCTTTTTTGTCCTTGTTTTTCCCTCTCTAGCTGTAGTCACTCCACTTCAGCAACCTGAGTCACAGCTGTTTTGGTATCCTTTTGCTGTCTCCTCTGCAGACAAGTCTGGTTGCACAAAATGTCCTCCTCCCAATTGATATTCCTCCTCTAAATTTTCTTTCAGAACCTGGCATCTGGCCTGTTGCTCCCTGCCAACTGGGATTCACTACTGTTTACCTTTCCATTATTGGTTGTCAGTGAAGACTTGCCCTTTCAGCAGCATGAGGCTCAGAAGTTATTCTGGCAATATCTATCGGGTTAAAGATTACTGAGATCCCTTCACCCAGTTCGCTAGCTGTCTTCACTTCTTAATTGGGTGATAGGTTTCTTTTCAGCACATCTTTCTTCCTAATCCATATTCCAAACTCAAAGATGTCTGTCACAGGCTTCATTAAGCATTGTCTTTCCTGAGGATGCTTTTCTTGAAATGGAAAACTTGATCCAGGTACCCTAAGAACCAGCATGCTAAGAAGAGTCATCTATAAAATACTTTTCATCTTTACCCATGTTCTTGCCAGACATCTTTTGTTTTGCTCATTACTTTAATTAACATAAACCTAGAACATTTTAAATCCTTATTCTAGGCTTTCTTGGAATTAAGCCTTGTCTTTCTGCATTAGCGAAAATTTTCAACAGTCTTTATTCCATGTGATCTAAAAATTATATTTATTGGAAGAGCATAATAAATGCTATAATCTACAGTTGAATAGTTAAAATAATAAAATATCACCTTATTATATTATGGGCATCTAGTGCAGTAGGAACTCTGGTGTCATGCAGTTCTCACTGCTTGAGGACATTTATCGGGAGCTCAGTGCCATTGCTGGAGTAAGAAATATAATTTTATATGTAAACTACTCAGCACAAGGCCTAGTAAGTATTTAGTACATGCTATTTACTATCCTTATTTCTTAATTCTAAATTCTGTTGATTAAAAGTCAATGCCAATCAGATTTTTCCCTTTGTAGATCTAATTCTTTCTGTGTATAAGCTTATGAGATTTTCCTTTGTTTTTTGTTTTAATTAAAGTTCAGGGATTTTGCTGAGACATACCCCAGTGTGTGGGTCTTTTCTCTTCAGTGTAGGATGGAACAAGGTGAGTCCTTTCAATTTGCAAAGTAGGCAAAGTTCTGTTCTATTTTTTTGTTTCATTGTGTTCTTCCTTCTCTTCTGTTTCCTCCTTGTGAAATTCCTGTTATTTACATGTTAGCTTTCCTGAATCTATCTTTTAAGCCTCTCATTTTCCTTTAAAATTTCATATATTCATATTTTTTTATTTGCATTCAATCTTCTGGTAAAAAAAAAGTTCTGATTTCAATCATCACCTCCTTTTAATTTAATCTACTGAGTTGGTTTTTATTTCCTCAGAAAAACTGTGGCAAGACCAAGTTTTCAGAGTATTATTTGGAAGCAGATATCTGGAAGCCATGTTAGAGAAGTGAGGAAGTAAAATAAGATTATGAAGGAAACCAATCAAAGGTGTATCCTAGAGCAAGTTAAAACTGTGGGAAACGGGAGCTTAATCCCACTGGGGAACTCTGAGAAAGAACATGAAAGTTAGCCCATCCAAGGTTCAGGGAGCTGGAGTATTGATACACCAACTCCCTACAGTCACTAGTTGAGAGCTGCTCCTCATGGCTGCTAGTTCCCTGGCATTCCCTGCCTTCTCTATGCATGGGCAGGGCTATCTTCCATGGCCAGAGCAAGTCCTCTGGCAAAAACATAAAGTGCTGGTTGCACCAAGATAGTATGACAAAGGGACATGGGCATGATATCAACAGTATCTGTCACCATTTATTTAAATGGAAAATCATGATTTTAAAAACCATAACATTTTTGTGCTTGTGTTTTATCTCCTCAACTGTTTCCTAAAATGCTTTTAGGAAACATCTTTCTCTTCCTGCAATCCAATTTGACTGGCCATGTGTTCAGATGTTCTCCTGATTTTCCTATCCTTGGCTGTGGGTATTGGTTATTATTTTTATTTGGTAGATGAGATATGGTTGTTGAATGTTAATGGTGATTAAATTCTTTAAATGGAAATCAGGAGAGAGTCTCACCCTTGTGTGCCTGTGGTGGTTCTCTTGACACCTCTTCTCTCTGGTTTCCCTGATTTCTCCCCGCCTCAAGGCCAGGAATGATCCGCGTGCTTCTTGGGTTCTTCTCAGCTTTTAAGGTTAGGGAGACCAAGTATACTCACATGTCCTTCTCCCAAGAAGTCCACAGATTTCTGAGAGTCAAGTAGTTCTCAGGAACCACTCCTCTCTTTCTTACCCCCAGGCTCCAAATCTATTCTCCAAATGCTTTCCCAGACCCATACTGGTTCCTTCTACTGAACCCAAAGCTCCACTTAAATCCAGTTAGAACTGGAAAATGTTAGAAAACCACATTCAGATAAATATGTTTCTGGATTACTCTGCTCCCCAAAATAAATGTTCATAATATCCTAATCATGTATAATGTATCCTAATTACTAAGCAACTGGCTTTTCAATAAAATGTGGAAAAACAATTCTTTCCTATGTTAATTAAGTGGAATGACATATTAACCTTTCTGTAGATTCTATTTGTTCAAAATTGATTACTTTTTTCCTTGAATACTGATTTAGCCTTTTTACTATATCAAGACACGCTTTTCACTGTATCAGACAACATTCTTTTATAGTTTTAGGAGTTAATCCATCCTTGATATAACCTAACATGAATGATTCAATTGTCCTGAATTGAGGTTCATACCCTCAGCCTCACTGTTCAAGTATAAATATGTATAAATAAATTTTTTTTTTACACTATCCACTTCTCTGTTTTCTAACCATAAGCTTCTTTTTTAGTATCTTCCCTTGGCTCCAGATGTTTCAGATACTATGCTTTTCATGAACTAGCAAGTGTTAGAGTGTTAGAATGGATATGCAGCATTGAAAAAAATTCTTCTCACATTATTGGCCATTCTGCTTCTGGGTGGCCATAATCTGGAAGGAGTGTTGCAGCATTCATTTTAAGAGAGCAAGTGAAGGGAACAAGACCAGATCCTGAGACACTTTAGGATCAAGCCACTACATTTCTCTCATGCATTTATGTACATCCATTTGTACAATAAGCCCTTTGTGTGGATAAATTTTGTGCAAATAATTTATACTGACTTAAAATAATTTCCACATATTCTTATTTGAAAATGCTTTTAAATTGGGTATTCAGAAAAATCCCATTCAGGCCAAAGTATACATAATAAATGTGCATTTATTTGAATTTCTTGATGGTGAAAGCTTTGCAGACAATAGACATATTTATTTCTGAAGAAGATTTATATTAAAAGAAAGTTCCCTGGGGAATTAGGAAGAAATAGCCAGCAAAAAGCACTCTAGTAAATTATAACTCTGGGTATAAACTATGACAATAATAATTGCTAAAGTAAAAACCAAAGAATAAAACTTGCATATTCCACATCATGATTTTTCAACTTTACTTAGTTTGTTTATTCCTGTCACTGGAAGACCTATTCCTGGGTGATGAATTGGCATCTTTTACTGCATTAACTCTCTTTCATTTCATATGTAATTTAGTATATTGTTTTGAATCTAAGATATTTACCATAATAATATTTGATAATGGTAATATTTGGTCTGTGCTTACTATGTTATTACTTTTATCACTATCATCATTTTACCAATGAGGAATTAGAATCCCAAAATAGCAAGGTAACTTGCCCAAGTTTATATACCATAAGAGCTGGAATTTTAACCCTAGCCAACTACCATGATATGTGGCCTTTCAATGTTATATGGCCCATGTGACATACTATAAACAATAATCTTATGATTCATTTGAAAGTTACAAATTCAAGAAAATACAAGTGGCAATGTTAATTTTTCCTTATCTTTCTCAAACACCTAAGCTTTTTGGTTTAGAATAATTTTGAAGACTATGGTCCCTTACTGTAAAGTTATACATGTAAATTAATTTAATAATCACTAAACCAACATTGAACTGATGCATTCTTGGTGACATCAAAGCTGCACTTAATTTGAAACTTTTGTAATTATATTCTTTCAAGTGAATTTAATGTTCATAGTAAACCTCTATTAATAGAAAAGTGTGGCTTTGGAGTCAGGCAGACTGAATTCAAATCCCTCACTGCCCGAATAACTGCAACCACCTCGCTTTAGCTCCTCCACAAGAAAACCTCCAGCTTTTTCTGAGTGCTTGTGATTTATATACATTATCTCATGAATCTTTGCAGGAGAGATCTAGAGTTTCTTATTTTCTAGATTAAGAAATGAAAATGCAACAAAATTAAGTAACTTGTCTCAAATACTATAGATAATAACTATCAGAGCTATTAAATCAAATCTAGATTTCTCTAACTCAAAATCCATTTTCTGATAAAAAGAAAAAAAGAAGAAATTTTAAAATATCCGTTTACCTTTCCATTACACTCTGCTGCTTTCACAGCCCACAGTCTTTGTTTGCCAGGGCTGTTATATAAAAAGTTATATATTAGTTTGAGACTAATTATCTCAAGCAAGAGAAATTATTGGCTCAAGGTTCTGGATGCTCAAAGACTGAAATCAAGGTGTTGGCAGGACTTTGCTTGCTCTTAAAGGGGAGAATCCATTCCACATGTCTTCCCTGGCTTCTGGCGGGTGGTGAGCAATCCCTGGTGTTCCTTGGCTCGTGGCCGCGTAACTCAATCCCTGCCTCCATCACATGGCCCTCTCTCTGTCTCTGTCTCTATTCCCGTGTCAAAATTTCCTTTCCTTGTACTCACACCAGTCATATTGGATTAGGGCCTACCCTAACCCAGTTTTGCCTCCAGTTAGTTAATAACATCTTCAAAGATCCTATTTACAAGTAAGTTCATAGTCATAGGACTGGGGGTTAAGACTTGAACATGTCTTTTGGGACAGCACAATTAAATCCATAACATCCACCTAAGGGTTCTATGAAGATTAAATGACTTAATGTCAGTAAAAT
>JAQZBX010065972.1:0-16198 GCA_029593785.1 Cabassous unicinctus
ACCATTAACTCTTACATTGTCTGATATACCATTTCAGGATCTTTTTCTTTATGGAAGCAACCAGATTTCATGATGGTGAGGTAAGCAACTTTTTACTTTCAAAATGAACATAAGACTCAGATTTTGAGAATTCATTTCCTACACAACCCATTTACAGTATTTCAATGAGATAGCCTACAACTTTATTACTTCATTACAAGAGTGTCATCTTTCCCTTTTTTCAATTCCCCTCATATATGGGATGAATAATAAACTCACCACGTTCTTAAGATATGTTGGTAAACCACATAATATTGCTTTAAATAAGCTTACTAACTAGTATCCCATTTTTTTTTAGGTCTGTCTGCTAGAATATGCAAGATAAGAAAAGCTGAAACACCTAATTAGATAAGGGGTAGGGAGAAATATTCATATACCAAATGGATTAACCTCTTTAAAAGGACACCTTTATAGATAAACAAAAGAAAAACACTCACACACACATAAACAAAAAGATACCTTTTTAATAGTCATTCCCTTATTATATTTCTGTTGATTTCCACAGCAAATATGCAGAGACAGCACTATCTTAAAAGAAACTATATATAGAGACCAGAGGCAGCATCTTATGCACAGAGACAGAATAGTTGATAATTCCTGATTTTTATTTATCTCTATATCATGGAAACAAATTCACAATCTTCTGGAACACTTCACTACTTCATCAGAATAGTGATGGCTAAATTTAGTTTAAGGCAGTAAAATTTCACATGCTCCACATTTAGCTTGAATGGCAGATATAACATTAGCCAACATGAAGCAGTCCTTAATTTCAAACACCTCTTTGAAGATCAGATCACAGTTTAGAAATTAAGAAAGACTTGAGTCATGGTCTAACAACTCTGCTTGGAGCTGTTGGTTGATTCTTTCACTAATACCCAAACTGAAAACAATTCACTTCAGCTAGATCCTTTATAGACTTTTTCAATCTGACAATCGTGAGGGCAAACGTTAGATTCTTGAGACATTCCCTAGTCTTGCTGAATTGCTATGAAAGAGCAGTGTAAGAGCAAAAAGGCATATTCATAATGAATCAAGGAAGCCATACAGAGACTCAAAACAGTACCTGATGGGGAAAAAGGATGCACACACTTTTCCTTTTGAAATAATTTAGGCCCACTGACTTTGAATATAACACATTCAGTTGTATTTGTTTATCAAGAATAATATTGGCTTGAGGAACATGAGTGTGTGGTGGTAAGAAGCTAATATCTAACATTCTCCTAGCTTGAAATCCAACCGAGTTATTTAACACTCTAATAAGGAAATTATAATTAAGGGTTGTGAAGATAACTGGATACAATTTACCAAATTGCTAACAGCCTTTAAAAGGAAATATTATTGTTAAATAGTTCCTTCTAAATCATTACATGATTTTACTTTTAGAAATTTCATCATAAATTCCTTTTTCTTTCAAACATGAAATCTGTTAGCTCTGAACGTATCAGAAAGTTGACAGATGCAAGGAAATAGAAATCAAGAGGACCTCTTTGGAAACAAAAAGCAAGAGAGAGAGTGGTCAGGAGCAGAAAGTCTGGATAGACCATGTGGAAATCCATCAGTGGCACTAATTCCTGGTTTCAGTGCAGGAATTGCAGGATTTCACCAAACTCTGAGGCTTCTTAGCTGCTGCAGTGGGAGTAGTTTCTCTATAAAACCAGCATAGGATTTCTCTTAAGAAGCAACAATAAGCATTGATTAATTTTTTTGTCTTATTTGATGCTATTATGATTATAACAGAATATATTTTAATATTTAATCACTACCCTTTAAAACCTTGTTTAAACCCAATTAAATTTATAAACTCACTAATAGGTCCAATCCACATGCTATAACATGAACATTCTCAAAAACTATTTAAAGGGAGAAGCAGAAAAAAAGTCACAGTCAACCACAAGCTTTACCAGTGGTTCTAATAACTTTTGACATTAATAATTTTGACAGATATAATATAGGTAAAGATTGCTTGAAGTCAGGGTGGTGGACACATGAGGATTTCAGAATGCATACTGAGCATAACAAGCTATAAATTTCTTATCTAGAATCCAATAGGAACAAATTAATCCCAGGCAGAGAAAAAGTGGTATATATGTAGATATCAGACTCCCAAAATGCAGTAGTGCTGTATCTTACAAGGTCTAATTTTACGGAATCATTGCTCCTACAATTTAAATGCAGTGCAACATCATTTTTACTATTTCTTCCAGTATTGAAACAGTTATTTCAGTTGCAGCTGAAATAAACTTGAAATTCACTAAATAAAGCCTGGCAATTTTTATGAAGCTTTAGAGGACATGATAGTTTAAAATAGACACAATTAGTCAAAAGATTCCTGGTGTCCTTCACTTTTTAAGGCTTCCAAGGTTTTAACCTATCCCTTGGAAGAATCAGTATTCATCATCTAGTACACAAGAGAATTTCAGATACATGCTGTGTTTGTGACACTGCCACTACATCAAAACTTCCTTTCATCCTCAGTTTAATGGATTACCCTCCATGGATCAGGAAGAAGAGAAGGGAAGGAAAGGGGGGAAAGACTCTCAGCTGGGAATGCAGAAATTTGGGCTGAGGCTGATATTGACTGAAGCTCACAGTGCTAAGAATGTCATTGGGCCAAGTCTTTATAAAGGGAATCAATGTTCTAGTACACCACTCTTATGCAATATAGTAAAATAACTAACGCAGTCCAGCAAGGTCCTTATCCAAATTCTATAGAAGAGACCATTCTATTCCTAGAAATGATAAGATGTTCTTTTTGTTCAAACTGCTTCTGTCAAGACACTTGAAAAATATATGTACCTTTTTGGGTAAGGAGTGGTGGGCAACGACTTAAAATCTCTGCATTCATTTTTTTTTAAATCCTTGGAGATAAAGAAGGCACTTCAGAATCAAGTTCCCAGGTGCTATTTGCAATTATGAAGAGTGCCTCCACACTTGTGAAGCCCAGGCTCACTCCAGAGCATCCTTTCACTTCAGACTGCAGAATGTGTTTTATAGCAGAGGACATGTTCTTTCCATCTTCCTGTCCCTGACACTTAGAATACAGGAGAATCACAGAAAGGGCAGTAGCTTTGCAGAAATCTTTTAATCCAGTCAGGGTCTTCTGGGCTCAATGCCATGCAATACTGTCATGGAGCAAACACTTTCTGTATATCAAACTTTGGCAGGACTGGTAGGTTAAAAAGCACCAGAGCTCACCCACTTGCAGGGCCTGACGGCACATCCACTCAAGGGTCCTTGTAGCCCATGTGACTTCTATATTTTTCTTTTTTAAATTTTTACCAAGAAGTCCTGGGCATCGAACCCAGGTCCCTCCATATGGAAGACGGACCCCCAACCATTTGAGCCACATCCATCCTCCTGCTATATCTCTTAAGGTTGACCAAAGATACCTAGAGTTACAGTCATTTCACATACAGGATGGTCATATAATAAATCAGGCTTAGTTTATCCATCAGGGCCCATGCATGTGTGCACTGTGAGCCCCCGTGAGCAGGTACATCATCAGGCCCCATGAGCCATGCAGCAAGATGATGACGTAACAGGAGAGTGACACAAGGGAGAGTCAACTTGAGACGTGCAGAAAAACCAGGGACTAAGGTGATGCAGGTGGTAGGACCTCCCACATTGGAAGTTCTGAGGCTTGATTCCCAGTGAAGACAGGAGGAGAAGGATGAGAAGAAAGGGCAGGAAACAGACATGGAGAGGAAATGGACACAAAAACAGCAAAAATGGGGGTGGGGGTGTTGTAAAAATGGATAAAAGTAAATAAATAAATAAATAAATGAATCCTTAAAAAACAGCATATGGGAGTAAGATACAGACTATACTTAGTAATAATACGATGCTCTTTCAAAATTTGTTAACAAATGTTTCACATCAATGCAAAGTATTTGTGGTGGGGTCATGTGTGGGAGCCCTGTACGATGTTATGCATGTTGTTTTGTAAGTTCACAATGTTTACTGAACACTAACTGTTTATGTATGTTCATATATGAATGATATACTTCAATAAATTGTTTAAAAAATAATCTAAAATAAAGCTGAATGAGAAGAGAGAAATAAAACACCGGAGACACATGTGACCACTGGAACAGACTGCCTACTTGCAATCTGTGAATGGCAATACCTCTTTACACAAACTACCGTGCTCAGGGAGTTTGCTTGTTCATCTTCCTACAAATATGTCCAATCAGCACCCGTGGTGTTCTGTCATCAAACTCTTCATCAGATATTAAAAAGTTACAAAGTCCTCTGCTAGGGATGCTAGTATTTTCTGTGATCCAGGTGTGCAGGTAAGCTTCTCTTAAGACTTACTTCATGTCTTCCCTAGGAAAGTGCATCTCCCTGGATTCAATTTTCCCTTGGATTTCCAGGAGTTTTTCTTCCATTGGTTCATGGCCTCCAACATCTCCAGACTGGGATGCATGGGTAATGAACTATAAGAATATTATTTTTAAGAATTGTGAATTCATAAGCTTTCTAATCAATAGTCTCTGCTGTTTCAGCCTAGAATTGTCCTTTGTCCTTTGTAATGTTGTAACACTGCTATGCAGGCAACCTCACCACCTATTGGCTAAAAACAAATGTTTAGAAGGAGCAAGCCACCAGATGTGATATTTACGCATCCTGTTTGTATCCCCTGTAAAGTTAACATCAAGTTGAAGCTGATGTGTATCTAAACCTTCATGTTCCTGTTTAGTGTACCATGAACAGAGCTGAACAAAAGACCCCTCAAGATGCCAAGTCTCTTCTGTGGGGGGCTAGCCACAACCTGCATGGTGGATTTGGTTACTTTTGATGAGGTCATTCCTCACAAGTTACAAGACTTACTGGAGTTCTGAGGTTCAAAACCCCTTAAGAGAGGATAGTCCCCTAAGCTGCTGGTTGAAGTCTCACCCTGGAGAGGATGTTCCACCTGGGACCATTTCCCAATTGAGACTCTAGCCGGCTGTACAAACAGACATCCCAGCCTCGTGAGAGATCAGATGTGTTTTCCCCTGATTTGGTGAGTGGTGTTATATATTTTCATTCTTTCCTATGTCTTTTTTTTAATTTTTTAGTGTATATATATATAGTGGGTAAAAATCAAAATTTTCACATAAAAACCAATATTTTTAAAATGATGTATAAATATATATGCATATATGTGCATTTGCTTACATAAATGTTATTTCTTTTTAATATATATATATTTTTAAAGATGCTTAGATTACATAAATGTTACACAAAAATTACAGGGATTCCCATGTTCCCCTCCTCCCACATGTCCCATAACATCCCACAAAAACATCTTTCATTAGCGTGGCTCATCACCTGCAATGTATGTACACATCCTGGGGCTTTGCCACTAAGCACAGACCATAGTTCAAATTGTAGACCACACTTTCTCTCACACAGTTCTGCATGTTATATGCGGATGTAAAATGGCCTATATCTGTCATTGTAATATCACTCAGGATAATTCCCAAGTCCTGAAAAAGCTCCTGTATTACAACTGCTTTTCCCTTTCCTTCCCTGAAAATGTCTTGTGGCCACTGGCTCCACCTCACTGTTATAATTTCTTCCATTGCTTGAATCACAATATGTCTACAACAGAATATCATTAAGTCCACTCTAATCCATAGCTCTTCCCTCAGTCCTGAGGAGTCTGGGATGGTGATGTTCACTCCACCTCCAAGTGAGAGTTGGCTTATATCCCATGGATACGGTGGCCGGGATTATCCTGCCTGCAGCTGCAGACTCTCTCCATTCCCTGGGATGGCCTATTTCCATCATCATCTCCTCACCAGTCAACTTGGGTGATTCCATTGAGCTGTAGAGTAGGAGTTGCAGCTCCACCAACATTCCAGGCACAGCTAGTACATGGGCAGGACATAGGCTCCAGTCTCTGGAAGTATACCTATGTACTCCAGCATCACATATAGGTTTGAATAGAAGGGAATGATGGACCATGTGTAGGGAAGACTTATTTCAGTCCAACTCTGTCACTCTCAGGAGCACAGATTCCAAAGTAGAGTCCACTGATTAGGCATCAATCTCTGCAGCTATCCCCCCTTATATAGAACCTGGTGTCTCCAGAGCCCTCAGGAGCCCCTTTGTGAGGGGTGATATCCACTTTGGTGATCTATGAGATCCTACTGAGGTGTGCTTAAGTGTTACCTCTGGGATTACCTCCTGACTCTCTTTGAAGTCTCTTAGCCACATGAACTCATTTGTCTTTACCTTTTCCCCCTTTTGTTCAAGGTCTTTTTGCAGTTGTGTTGCCAGTTGTTGCTTGGTATTAATCCCTCATTGCCAGGGAGGCTCATCCCCAGGAGTCATGTCCCATACTGGGGGAAAGGAAATGCATTCATATATTGAGTTTGGTTTAGAGAGAGGCCACATTTGAGCAACAAGGAGGCTCTCAGGTGGCAACCCTTAGGCACCCCATAACAGAAGGCTAAGTTTCAATTACAAGAGCAAGGACTTGTAAGGCTTGTCATCAATAACAAGAATCCATCAGTGGACCATCCTCTTTTGCCAGACACTGCCCCTGCACTCGGGGGACTGTTGCTGTTCCCATGGAGAATGTGGCAGAGCTCTCCATGCTGGGAATTCCGTGTTCTCTGATTTATTGAGTGATTGTCTACCCACCATGACCATGTCCCACCCCTTGATCATTTGCACAATTACATATATCTGTCATGTATATTCAGATGAAATTCCTCCCCTGAATCCCCCATGCCAGGCATCCCCACCAATGATCCTCTGCAGCCCCCATTGTAACCCTTCTGTGATCTAAAACTTCCTTGAAGATGAAGCCCATATAATAACCAAATACAATTAAAAGGAAAATGAAATAATAATGAGAAGCTTAAATGAAAGAGATAAAATAAATGGAAACTCAGAAAAAAAATGACTAAAAAAATATAATTAACAGATTGGGACATTCAAAAAATGGGAAAAAAACAAAAAATTAAAAAAAAATTTTTTTTTCCTTTTATCAATGCATTATCTGGTATCCAATCTGTACTGCAGCACCTTCCCCCTCTCATTCCCCAGTGTCTTCCAAATTTTCATTTAATTTTCAAAGAAGTTTTAGGTCACAGCAAAATCACACACCGAATACTAGAGACTCCCATATACCCAACCTAGTTCCCCTTTCCTCACCTCATATTGAAAGCTTTTTTTTTTTTTTTTGTGGATTTTAGTATTGTTATAACTGTTATACAGATACTGAAACATAGCTAAGAAACACTGTCAATGTTTTACAGTATAGTTTACATTTTAGACGATACAGTTTAATAATTTTTGATGATATTTACCATATCCTGTGTCCATTACTGTAAGATAACGAAAAACATTTCTCATGACCACTAAATACCCCCTGTTTGATCTTTTCTCTTCCTTCCTCCCCATCCCCCTGGGGCACATGACACTCCCTTGTCTTGACCCATTGAATGACAAGATTCATAGTTACATGCCCTGGGTATTCTAACCTGTCCTTCTGAATCTACCCACCTGTCAACCCTGCACCACCAAACCTAGTAATGTCACTACCCATCTGTTCTATCCTTCCATGCAACTATACTCTCTCACTTTACCATAGAATACGTCCATATGGGTGATGGCTCACAGCCTACTCTTCTTTTTCTCTCCCTTGTTAACCTATCTTTCAGACAATGGTTCTCAGAGGCTGCTCAATTTCCTCAATTTCAAATCAGTGAGGTCAGATACTGTTCATCCTTCAATGCCTGGCTTGCTTCACTCAACATAAGGTCTTCAAGATTCATCCATGTTATTCCATGTTTTGGCACTTTATTCCTCTTACAGCTGAGTAATATTCCATTTTATGTATGTACCTCATTTTGTTTATCCATTCATCTGCTGATGGGCACCGGGCTGATTCCAACTTTTGGCAATTGTGAACAATGCCTCTATGAACATTGGTGTGCATATATCTGTTCATATCTTTGCTTTCAATTCTTCTGGGTATATAATCAGAAGTGGAATCGCTGGATCATATGGAAGATCTATTGTTTGTTTTCTGAGGAACCGCCAAACTGTCCTCCACAGTGGCTGGACCATTCCACAATCCCACCAGCAGTGGATGAGGTTTCCATTTCCTCCATATCCTCTCCAACACTTATATTCTGCTGTTTTTTTAACAGCTGCCATTCTGATGGGTGTAAGATGGTATCTCATTGTAGTTTTGATTTGCATTTCCCTAATAGCTTGCGATGTCGAACATTTTTTCATGTGCTTTTAGCCATTTGTATTTCTTCCTTGGAGAAATGTCTTTTCAGGTCACTTGCCCATTTTTTAAGTGAGTTGTTTGTCTTTTTATTTTCAAGGTGTAGGATTTCTTTATATATGCAGGATAATAGGCTCCTATCAGATATATGGTTGCCAAATATTTTGTCCTATTGGGTAGGCTGTCTTTTTATTTTCTTAATAACATCCTTTGAGGTGCAGAAGTTTTTAATTTTGAGGAGATCCCATTTATCTATTTTTCTCTTGCTGCTTGTGCTTTGGGTATGAAGTTCATGAAGCCATTTCCTATTACAAAGTCCTGTAGATGTTTCTCTGCATTATCTTCCAAGGTCTTTATGGTTTTGGCTCTTATATTTAGATCTTTGATCCATCTGGAGTTGATTTTTGTATAAGGTGTGAGATGGTATTCTTCTCTCATTCTTTTGGATATGGATATCCAGCTCTCCAAGTAGCACTTGTAAAAGAGGCCATTCTCTCCCATCTGAGTGGGCTTGGTGGCCTTGTCAAATATCAGATGACTGTATATGTAAGGATCTATATCAGAACTCTCAATTCGGTTCCATTGGTCAGTAGGTCTATCCTTGTGCCAATACCATGCAGTTTTGATCACTGTAGCTTTGCAGTATGTTTTAAAGTCAGGTAGTGTGATACCTCCAACTTCATTTTTCTTTTTCGATATGTCTTTGGCAATTTGGGGCAGCTTACCTTTCCAAATAAATTTTGTAGTTAGTTTTAACAGTTACTTAAAAAATACAGTGTTGATTTTTATTGGGAATGCATTAAATCTGTAGATTAGGGAAGCGGGTGTGGCTCAGTGGATAGAGCCCCCGTTTACCATATGGGAGGCCTGGGTTTGCTTCCTGAGGCCTCCTTGTGAGGGCACGCTGGCCTGAGCGGTGTGGTGGGCTGATGCAGCAACCTCACGGCAGGAAGCGTGTGTGGCTCAATGGATAGAGCACCTGTTTACCATATGAGAGGCCCCGGGTTCGCTTCTCGGGGCCTCCTTGTGAGGGCAGGCCGGCTCGCATGGCGCCGTGGGCTGATGCGGCAAGACCTCACAGCAAGGGGGAGATAAGCAGACACAGAGAAGACACGCAGCAAATGGACACAGCAACACAAGCGGCAAGGGGGGGATAAATAAATAAAATAAATAAATCTTTAAAAAAAAAATCTGTAGATTAGTTTAGGTAGGATAGTCATCTTGATGATGTTTAGTCTTCCTATCCATGAACAGGGAATATTCTTCCATTTATTTAGGTCTTCCTTGATTTCCTTTAACAGTGTTGTGTAGTTTGCTGTATACAAGTCCTATAAATCTTTAGTTAAATTTATTCCTAGGTATTTGATTCTTTTAGTTACTATTGTAATTGGTATATATTTTTTATTTCCTCCTCAGATTGCTCGTTATTGGTGTACAGAAATGCTACTGATTTTTGAGCATTGATCTTATAGCCTGCGACATTAATGAACTCCTTTATAAGTTCTAGAATCTTTGTTGTAGATTTCTCAGGGCTTTCTACATATAGGATCATGTTGTCTGCAAATAATGAAATTTTTACTTCTTCTTTACCAATCTGGATGACTTTTATATTCTTTTCTTGCCTCAGTGCTCAAGCAAGTACTTCTAAGACAATGTTAAATAAGAGTGGTGATAGTGGGCATCCTTGTCTTGTTCCCGATCTCAGAGGGAAAGATTTTAGGATTTCACCATTGAAGATGATGTTAGCTTTCGGTTCTTCACATATACCCTTTATCGTATTCAGAAAGTTTCCTTCTATTCCTATCTTTTGCAGTGTTTTTATCAGGAAAGAGGGCTGTATTTCTGTCGAATGCTTTTTCTGCATCTATAGAGATGATCATGTGATTTTTTTCTTTCAATCTCTTTATGTGGTTTATTACATTGATTGATTTTCTTATATTGAACCATCCTTGCATACCCGGGATGAAACCGACTTGGTCATTTTGTATAATGCTTTTGATATGTTGTTGAATGTGATCAGCAAGTATTTTGTTAAGGACTTTACCATCTAGGTTCATTAGAGAAATTGTTCTGTAATTTTCCCTTCTTGTGTCATCTTTGTTTGGTTTTAGTATTAGGGTAATGTTGGCATTGTAAAATGAGTTAGGCAATATTCCATCTACTTCTATTTATTGGAAGAGCTTAAGCAGAATTGGTGTTAACTCTTTCTGGAATGTTTGCTAGAATTCAGCTGTGAAGCCATCTGGTCATCGGCTCTTCTTGGGAGGTTTTTGATGACTGCGTCTATCTCTTTACTTGTAATTGGACTGTTGGGTCCATCAATTTCTTCTTTCAACAATATAGGCTGTTTGTGAGTTTTTGTAAACTTGTCCATTTCCTCTAAATTATCATTTTTGTTTGCATATAATTTTTCAAAGTATCCTCTTATGATACTTTTTATTTCTGTGGGGTCAGTAGTGATATCATCTTGCTCATTCCTTATTTTGTGTACTTGCATCTGTTCTCTCTTTTTCTTTGTTAGTGTGGCTAACGGTTTGTCAATTTTAATGATCCTCTCAAAGAACCAGCTTTTGGTTTTTTGTATTTTTTCTAGTGCTTTCTTATTCTCTATTTCATTTAGTTCTGTTCTAATCTTTGTTATTTACTTCTTTCTACTTCCTTTAGATTTAGTTTGTTGTTGTTTTTCCAATTCCTCTAAGTGTGCAGTTAGGTCTTCAATTTTAGCTCTTTCTTTTTTTTTAATATACATATTTATATATGTATAAATATATATAAATATATGTATAAATATATATATTTATATATGTATAAATACATATGTAAAATACATAAATACATATATATAAATATATATGTATAAATACATATATTTTTAATATATGTATTTATGGCTATGAACTTCCCTCTCAGGACAGGTTTTGCTGCATCCCATAGGTACAGGATAAAGAGTTCGTGGCTGGAAGTTTTTTTCTTTTTCTTCTTTGACTATGTCATACCACTGTCTTCTTGCCTCCATGGTTTCAGATGACAAATCAGCACTTAATCTTATTGTGTTTCCCTTGTATGTGATAGTTCTCTTTTCTCTTGCTGCCTTGTGTATTTTCTCTTTGTCTTGAGCATTGGACATTTTGACAAGTATATGTCTTGGAATTGGCCTGTTGGGACTCATACTGTTTGGAGTGCGTTGTGCTTCCTGGATCTGCACATCCATCTCTTTCAATAGGATTGGGAAGTTTTCAGCCATTATTTCCTTCAACACTCCTTCTGTTCCCTTTCCCTTCTCTTCTCCTTCTGGAATGCCCATTATGCATATGTTTGTGCGTTTTGTGTTGTCGGTTAAATTCCTGAGTCCCTGCTGGATTTTTTCTATCTTTTTGTCTGTCTGTTCTACTATCTGTTTGATTTCAGATGTATTGTCTTCCTCATCACTAATTCTTTCTTCCGCCTGTTCAAATCTGGTGTTATGTGAATCCAGGGTCTATTTTATTTCTTGGATTGTGCCATTGATCATCATCATATCCGCTATCTTTTTACATTTGTTTACAACTTCTTCAGTATGTTTTCCCAGTGCATTCTTTGTATCCTTAATCTCTTCCTTCACTTCATTAAGTTGGTCCATGATATTTGTTTGGAAAGCTTTGATCAATTGTTTGATGTTCTGCATCTCTTCCTGGTTTTTAGTTTGTTGATTGGACTGGTCCATATCTTCCTGTTTCTCAGTGTGGTTTGTAATTTTTTTTTGCCCTATAGTCATCATTTTATCTTGATGGGTTTCTTCAGTTGATTATATTCTCTCTCTGCTCTAGAGTTTTATTTAGCTGGTGGTTCTGCATGTGTGTTAATTTTTCTCTTTGACACTTTTTCGTCATATTTTATTTCCTTTCTTCTTTCTATGTTCCCTTGAAGTCAAAAGATTAGGGCCAGAGGAATCGAAAGATGTGCGAATGAAGAAGGATAATAGTAATATTGATAAAAGTTAGAAGAGGGGCCAAATAAGACTTAGTGAAACGAATAATTAACTCAAGTAGGCAGTGTAGAGTAATAGGAAAAAAAGTTTATTATCTACAATGGACTAAGAAATCAAATAGAGGAATATATATATAATGATTTGGAAGGCTAGAATGATGAGGAGGTTGAGAAAGAGTGAAGAAAGGTTGAATTTGAAAAGTTAATATTAATAAAAAAATAAGAAAACAGAATAGATAGAACAGAAACTGATGCCATTAAGTGGTGGGATAATGACAAAATGTGGTGCGTAGGAACTACAACAGAAAGCAGAAGGCAGAAAGATGAAGGAAAGGGAATAGATTGGGAGGCAAAATAAATATAGACAGAGAATGGGAAATCACTGAAGAAGGAGCACATAAAAGAAGAGACAAGCTATCAGCACCTAATTAAAAAGAAACAAAAAAAGAAGAAGACAAAAAGAAGAGGGGGAGGAAAGAGGAAAGAAAAGCATGAGACAACAAATAAACAGAGAAAAACGAAACAACCACACAAGTAAGCAGTCAAACAAAGCTAAGGAGGAAGAGTGTTCCTTCTAGGGTCCTTGTGGAACCTCTCAGCCTCCTTGCGTTTAAAAATCAATTTCCCTGCAGGGTTCTATCTGCAGGTTTTGAGGCAGATTTTAGCTATTACACTAAATTAAAAGGAAGAATTCATTTTTTAAAGTGACTGTGTTCTTTTTATTTTTATTTTTTGGTGAAATAAGGCACCCAAAATAAGTCCTCTTCTAGACCACCCCCTTCCCTGAGGGGACCCTAACTAGGCTCGTGGAAACTAATCAAGCACTTCCCACTTCCTGGCCTCCCCAGGGGAGCTGAAGCTCTGATGCTTGTCAAAGCAGAGCAATAAAATTGGCTGACTCCACCCCCTCTGGAACCAAGCCTCAGTGTCACTGGGCTGCTGGGTAAATCAGGCTTCCTCAGTAGATCCGCCTCTCCCCTCAGCCTGGTGCTGCTTCAAGCCAGCCTATCTTCTCCCCAAAGCTATGAGGGATTCCAGGCAGCCAAATCCACAGAAGGTAAATCCCTCTCCACCTTCTGTCAGAACCCTCCCTCTCTCACAGAATGCTCCCTCACATCGGGTTGCCATGTGGGATTCGTGGCTCAAACAAGCCTTTTTCCCTGAGGGTGGGTCTCAGCCATCTGTGTTAACCACCACAGGTAGGCTTAAAACTCCTGAATCTCTACCAATCAGTCCATGCCGTATTTCTGCCTGCAGATGGATCTCCCAAGGTTCTTGCTCCACGCGCCCACAGCACAGACCTCTGGGCAGGATGCTGTCCACAATCAGCCATCCTCAGAGAGCTAGTCAGCGAGTGCCCTCCTAAACTTATGCCATCTTGTCTCCCCTCATAATATTCCTTTCCTATGTCTTTAATGGATTACTTTTTTTTGTGATTGCTCAATTGTTATAATCATTTGATATAACCACAATCTCATTTGATTAAATGAAATTGCCTTTACATAGCATTTAGAGTTTCTGCCCCTTCCTTAGAAAAACAACAGGCAGTTGGTTCATTTACTTCCACAAGGAAACAGGCTACCTTAAGGCAAAGCAGCCTTTATCTGTTTGAGATTGACAGGAAGAATTTTTACAGGTCCAAAAACCACTCCACATTATCAGGCCACTCATTTTCTAATTATTGTGGTCATATTACAACCAAAACAAAACACTGAGAGATTTCATTCCAGACTCAGTTGTGTTGCATTTCCTACAAATGGTAGCTGAAATTGCCATACAGCAATATTGCCATTGTCAAAGAGCACACTACCAATATGGCGGCATTCACTGCTATGCTTGGCCTGCTGTGTGAGGCAGATGCCTGATTACTCCATTAAGTCTGGTGTCTGCATGCTGTGTCTTCTCTGAAACTCAACAAAATCCCTAAAATTTCTTTATGGGGTCTCATTTTTAAGAGAGCCTGTAACTGGTCTCATAAAGGTGTTTTGGGTGAATCTCAATCATCTTAACCAACTGTACCCACTGTAGTCTGTTGAGGTTAGCCTGGACAGTCAGATGATTGTCCATGGTCAATGCTGCCATTGGCATCACAATCCCTGGGTGACCAGCAAGTACATTTGAATCCTCTCATTAATGGCAAAGCCTTCCCTTCAGGACTGAACATCCTATTCAATATGAAAGTTTGACTGACTGTGGCATCTTTAGAGGTGGCAAATTTCTCCTTGCACTCATCAACTTGCTTTTTTTCAGCGAACTTGTGGAGGCAGCTGTTGAAAATGGATAGGACTGATGTGCATGGATGACCAGGTCTTGGCCAGTTTGTGCACATGGCAGATGGGTTCCAGCAGCGTGATGATGTGGACCTTGGATCTTGAGGCAGAACATGGCTTTGGGCCCGGGCCTGCATATGCCCCAGTTTCTTCCTTCCTCCCTGGCCACCCAGCTTGTCTTCTTCTTTTCCCCAGGAGTGCAGGCCAGTCAGCTGCCAGTGCCACCCAGGGCTTGTTGCCAGTAGGCATCTTCCCTCCCAGCCAGAGACCAGATATTGGGTTGTGGCAAATACCTTGCAGACTGGGCACTGTGGTAGTTTTTCCCATAAGTTTTGAAATGTTGTGTTCTCATTGTCATTCATTTCAATGTATTTCCTGATTTTCCTTGTGATTTCTTTTTCATTGTCCCATGGATTGTTTAAGAGAAGAGCAAGGACATAAACAATTAATTTCAGTGCAGTGTGACAAATGCTAGAGAGGAACTGGCACAAGGAGAATTGGAGTAAGGAGGAAGTAACTCTCACTGGGGAGTTTAGTGATGGATTTATCAGTAGGAGAGAAGTGGGTGAGCTTTCCAAGCATGATGACTCATCATAAAGAGGCTAATTGTTGCTTATTGTCTTCTTTCTCAACGGTCAGATATACACTCTTCTCAGTACTTTTCTACAAATGGTAGAGCTTCCAGGATTGGTTGTGCTGACCATAGTCACTGGGCAGAAGAAAGTAAATGATCGCCAAGAGATCAAATTTGTAACCTCAAGTTTGTTTGCCTAGATCCTAATCTACTGAGACATGATACCCAATAGACCAAGAATAGAAGTAAAAGAGAACACCATAGAATACTAATGTTACATTTTACACCTTACATGTTTCAAATCAGTTTCCAGATTACTGCATTTTATTCTGGCCAAATACTGCAACGGAAGCAATATATCATCTATAATTTCAAATAAGGAAGCATCATATCCAAGGATTGATCAATTTGGCTAAAGTCACCAATCCAGCAGGCAGCAGGATTTGGCTTTGAATAAAGGCCAGATCATTCCTAATCCAGTGATCTCCACTCTAAGGAATAGAAGAGTATGTAAAGTAGAAGACTGGACAGAATGGAACTGAATAGTGAAATCGACAATGAAATACAATACAGAGTATTTAGGGAATCCCATGAGATAACATATTAATTCATGTTCTTCAAAAGAGACACTAAACTGTCTTCTGCCATTTGGACACGTGAAAGGCTATGGGAAGATTCAACACCACTTGTGAAAGGGCTTAATTTTGGTGGGTTTCCCAAACTGACATCAACAGAAACTCATCCTTTTTGTCTTTATTTTTATTTTCTCCTCCCTAAATTTCTAAGGCAACACCACCATTATCATTCTTTCTCACCTGGACCTTTGATTGCACATACCCATATACTTATTCCTCTGTCACTTGCATTTCATGGACTGCTACACCACCAGCACTGTGCTCCAACTTCTAGTCAACCTTCATGGACCAGAGTGGACCATCACCTATGTAGGGTGTGTGGCCCACCTCTTCATCTGCTTTGTCCTGGGCTCCACTGAGTGTGTGCTCCTTGTGGTGATGGCCTTTGGCCACTATGCTGCTGTCTATCAACCACTCCAGTACATGGCCATTATGCACCCCCATCTCTACCAGACTCTGGCAGTCACTTCCTTGCCAG